>VCAZ01000001.1:15342795-15370295 GCA_005784505.1 Bagarius yarrelli | reverse complement strand
CTTAAGCCTTTGACCACAGGGAGCGGTGTTAAAAGCTGTAGCATATTCTATACACTCATCGGGGTCTGTAGTGAGAGCAGGTAGCAGTTGGAAGTAAATCTGGAGAGGTGAAGGTTTTCTTTGGAGGGAAAAGGAATGAAAATCAGTCCTGGCAAGACACAATACATGAATAAAAGGGAACGGTGAGATTACAGATCAAGAAGATACAGGAAGTGCTTAGCGTCAACAGTCCAGAGCCACAGAGAGTGTCAGAAATGATGTGTGACAAAAGAATATCATCGAGAATCAAGGGAAAGGTGTAGAAGACATCGGTGAGACTAGTTATGTCATATGGTTTAGAGACAGGGGGCAGAGTTGGAAAGTAGCACATCAGAGAAATGGCTTTTGTTAGACGTTTTGGGACCAAGTCAGAGAGGACGGATTGAGATGGTTCGGAGGAGGGATAGTGAAAATATTAGTGGAAGGAGGCAAAGAGGAAGGACAACGAGGAGGGATATGGATGTGATAAATGAGAACATGAAGTAAGTGGGTGTGAGTGAAGAGGATGCAGATGATCGGGCTAGATGGAGGCAGATGATTCACCGTGGCGACCTCTAAAGGAAGTAGCTGAAAGGAGAAGAAGAAAATTTTATACACTTCTGCCGCTCTGTTTCGGTGGAAGCAATAAATCAAGTTTTTTTTTCCTCACTTACTGTGTAATACATTTTGAGAATATGGACACGCCGCTGCTTTTCACCTACTGTAGAGTAGCAGCTGATGAGGCAGAGCGTGTGATTTAGCTGCGTCATGTGGGTTATTGTTCAGCTCTAGTGCTGACTGCCGTTTCTGCCTCACCACACAGACATCACAACAATTTCCTCTGTTACTGGGGCAGAAGAAGGAAGAAGACAAAGAGCTCGCTCGTCATTAGGGCTGGAAATCTCTCCCCACCTCCAGATTCCATTTAAGTTTTTTCCCCCGATGCTGCAAAGGCATCTTGAATTTTTTGGGAGGACTATATTAAAATAGTTTTTTCGGGGTTTCTAATTAAATTATTCCTTTCTGAAGCAAGCTAAACATGGTGGCTTGTTCTGTACAAATTTAAAGCCTCAAATTTATGTTGGTAAACGATATATAGAGAGATCTGAATATGGGTATAAGCTCATGTTAGCACAGGCAGGGTGGAGAGGGAGCTCCATTTCCTCCTCTCTATTGTACAGAAGCGTTTGCGTAACTGAGGAAGAGAGCTCGATCAGCACATCCTCTGAAGTCAGTGTTTGAGTGAGAACATGACAGGCGTTGAGCGTGTTTGACTGAAAGCGATGATAGTGTGATAGTCACTCGAATAAAACGAATCCACTCGTACCCTCATTCAGCCTGCTGAGTAGAGGAATCTGCTTTTCATACAAATGGTACACTGGTCTGCGAATATTCCTTGATTTTTGTTGCATTTCATGGACATCCACAGAAATCTACAGATATTGGTATTTTTATAATTGCTTATTAGGCTGTGTATTGGCAACAGCCTCACAATACGATACATAGGTCATGATATACAACATATATCACGATATATTGTAAAAATACTAATTCAGAGCTGCCCTTATTAATTTCAGACAATGGCTGTATGTATCGGCGACAACTACAGGAGTGGAGGAGGAAGTTCTTTCGAGGCTTTTAATTAAATATTAGCATAAACGTTAATCGGTCTAAAACATTTAACTATGTAAATAGATGTTAGAATTTCTATTCACTATACTGAATAAATATCGTGATGGTTAGCTGTATTGATATTTTTACACAGCCCTTAATGAGGGGAAAATCCGTGTTTGTTGAGTTCCTTTGTCTTGCCTATTTTCCGACTACTGTATCCCTGTCCTACCCGCTGCTGACTACCTGCGTCAGGTGTGTTCGGTTAATTAAGTTAATAGCGCAGAGATAGTTGGAATACTAGCAGAAACATGAGTTGCCCTTGCCTGGAATTCTCACCGGGTGACCTGTTCGTACAAAAGCCAACATATTTTTGATCTGTGCTTTTACTTGGAACTGTTCTCCAGTATATCAGAGGCTGTTGGATCTAATTTTTTACTAGGACATACTGGTTATGAAGCTGAGCCTTGTTGTGCCATTTGTGCTTGACTCGGTGCCCACTAAGTGCCATTCAGTGTCTCTTGCTCAGCTGGGCATCTCGGTAGACTAATTAGTTGCCATGTGACTTATGATATCTTAACTTTTACATTTACACCCTTATCCAAAGCGACTTACATTTATACCTGTTATACAACTGAGCAATTGGGGGTTAAGGGCCTTGCTCAGGGGCCCACAGTCTTTCTGGTATCAGTCTGGTTCCCTCGGTCTTTCTGGTATCAGTCCTACACCTTAACTACTAAGCCACCACTTCCCTAAGGTTTGGACAATTTAGTACAGATCTAGCATTTTTTCCGCAGTGAGTATTTCAGCGCTCACATCTCCATGTTTGCTCTGTCTTTTTTTTTTTTTTTTTAATAGCATTAATAAATTAGTTGATAATGTATACAGTGTTGAAGTGTTTTTGCTGAGAAGCTCTGCTGCAGCCACAAATTCCTGCATGCTATTATTATCTATCTGCATTTGAAAAGGTCAGTTGTGTGTGTGATGTTCTCCAGGCTCATTTAATACCGGATTATTCCAAATTAGTCAGTGCTGATTGTGATGAAACGAGATAAACATGCTGTTTTTATATCACCAAATATGCAGGGTTCAGTAGCGCAGAGGTTTAAGAATGAAATGTGTTTTTTGATGAAGTTTTACTTTAGGCCTTATTTGTATTGTTACATCAGCGGTAAAGTTGTATGAGCAAGGGGAAGAGTAGCTGATTTGATGATTTACCTTACAGTGTTCAGGTCATAACGAGGTCATAACGAGGTCATGGCGCATTCTATGTTAATGTATACCTCATGTGCCCGAGACTGATTGTGCTGATGATGAAAATCTCATTTACCTGAGACCAGAATAGCTGTAACTGCATTACCGGAGCTAAGAGCGTGCTGTATTCCAGTACATGCTGTAGAGTAACCCTGAATGCTCTCTCTCTCTCTCTCTCTCTCTCTCTCTCTCTCTTAACACAGTTCTCTAAACTGCTCTAAACCGACTCGGACCTTGTAAATGGAATTCAGGTGATCAAGCGTTTAGTTGTCTATATGAAGTTTGGACCTAGACCACTGGGTATGCACTTAAAGCACACCACACCAACAGATTTTCAACCAGAAGCCCAATTTTAAACCTGAGGAATCTCACAAAATCTCTCGAGTTCTAATAAATACGATAAATTGAAATTGGAAATTCACAAAGAAAAGGGTTTGGGTGAAGACTGATAACTTTGTGCTGTTATGCTTCAGTCAGTTCGATTTCTGATTGGATATTGTTTTGTTTGTTTTGATGTTCTAATCTCCAGATCATCCACATGTTTGTCCTCGGGGTTCCCCCACACATCAGGATTCCTGATCAACATATTAGATTAGATTAGATTAGATTCCACCTTGTCATTATGCAAGGTACATGCACAGAGCCAGTGAAATGCAGGACACATTGAAGGACATATTGAAAATATTGAACAATTCTGATTCTTAATCAGGCCTTCGACCTTCTTCCAAGCAGGTTCAGTCATTCTTTCACACACCTAATAAGATAAGATAATCTTTAGAACCACAAAAATAATTGGGACATTAACTAAGATTACCAGAAGAGAAGAAATCAGTCCAAAATTAGCCTGGTTATCTTGTGGTGTGTACCCAGCATTATTTCCTCTAAAATCAAGCTTACGCTGTGCGATTTTGCCCAAGAATTTTGATCCGTCTCTAAAAGCTGTTGTCTTAGATAGACATGTTCACCCACAGCCCATTAATGATTATGATCAGTTTTTTCCTGAGATGAAATTCTGGCAGTGGCAGAAGTTTTCAGACATTTTCTGCAGTATGACTTCTCCTATGATGACTGTCAAATCAAGAACCAATTGTAGCAGCAAAACCCGTTGACGCGTTTAGCGCTACAACTACAAACCACCTCGGCACGAGTCTGGTGGACAGAACAGCAAAAATAAAAACTTATTGAGTTATGGAAGAAGTAGTGTTTCGTGTTACTTACTTCTGTTTGTTGGTTTGCTTGCTAGCTACCATTTAATAAGAGATAAGGGTTAGTAAACAAGTCACCGATTGATGACGTAAAAGCTTGGACGATTCTTTTTGTGTGCGTCCATATTTGATGCATCATAAATGTTGTACAGTCTGGCATTATGACAATGTGACCTGGGGATCAGGTTTGTACTGTCTGACAAGCAACACTCGCAAAAGACTATTAAAGATTGCACAGTGTAAGCCAGGCCTAACATTATCTTGTTGTGTATTTTTTGTGCGAAGTTCACACAAACACTTGTAACCCAGATGACCTCATCTATTTCTCAGGGTCTGGAGATGTAGAAAGTAAACATACAGCTACGAGTAACACCGCTATCTAGAGACCGTTTCCAGTCTGTGTGTAGCAGTGTACATGATGACATCGCATCTCACTCGAGGGCTTCCCCCTACACAGAGGACCTGATCTTAAAACCCTACAACCTTCTCAGTGTTTTCTCTCACGTTCTTTTGACTCAAAGCTTAGCATTGCTCTTTTATACCCAAATAGTGCTGTGTAATGACAGGTAGCATGTGACGGCTGTCCGAAAGGCTTCAGCGTTGGATTACTCATGCTTAATGAGCAGTAACGAGTGAAGCTGGTTAAGATCTGACAGTTCGAATAAACCAGCATGGGATTTACGCTGTTCAAGACAGCAACTGGTTGTGTCCTGTCTGTGGATCGTCTGTGTTGAATTTAGTTACTCTTCTTATTCTGGTAGCCTTCGAGAGAGTCAAAACATTTATTGAATTAATTAATAAAAAAAAATTGTGCAGCTTTACAATGAATAATGGAACCAGGTCCATGTTTTGGAATTAAACACAAGTCGTCTTGCTCAGAAAAGAAAAGTGTCATTTACAAGACCATTAGATAACATTTTAATGTTTACGTTAGTGAGTGTGTGCGCGAGAGTGTATGTAATCAACCCATTATTTCTACACTAAATTTTTGTTCCCTTTCCTCTGTCCACAGAGATTACGCCGATTATCGACCAAATACAAGACGGAAAAAATCTATCCCACTAATATCGGCGAGAGAGAAGAAAATGTGAAAAAGAACCGATATAAAGACATCCTGCCGTGTAAGTAGCGCACTAGACTAGACTGTGGTGTGTGTGTGTGTGTGTGTATATGCTCTCAGCGAAACTCTCGGATTTTTCTTCACTAAATGAGACAGGAGGCAGATCAGCTGCGGTTAAGCTCGGGCCAGCTTCCTCCTGTCTGTTTAACACTCTTCCATAATGTATGTCAGCTGGTTTCACCTTCCGAACATACACACCCCCGATACTGTAGTCACGTTCCCGGGTTGTGAGACCGGCGTAGAAAACTGAGTCGAAAACAGGTTGTTAGTGTGTCATCAGCAGGTTTAACACGCCATCAAAGAAATGGAGAGTGCTGTGTTTGAACTTTGTGCATGCTCAGTGCTACACTTTCTCCACTGACTTCCAGAACTTTCGCGTTTAAGGCATTTAGCTGAGGTGTGACTACTGCAATTTAGGGACCTGGATTGGAAACAAAACTTCTGCATGACACACCTGTAAGCACAGAACTGTAATTCTAAGTGATGGGAATAACTTTGTTGTTTGTTTAGTCCCACTCCTTTAAAACTAAAATGGAATGCTAAATGCTAACTGGTTCTGAGGGTTTTTTTTTTAAATCTCGATTGAGGTGTTTACATTAAACATTTTTATTCAGATTGGAAAGCGATTATTTGAAACTGCTCCATGTAAACTCACCTACTGATGTGTACCACAACAGCTTTTACCAGCTCATCTAAAGACAATTTATTAGTTAAAATCAATGTTTTTGCATCAGAAGACACCTTTACTGATCTTCTGTTCTATTTCCTGAATCATCGGTGTGTGGAAATGGAAATATTTTTAATAATCAATCTGACTCGATAAAACTGCCCAGTCACACATACTAACATTTTCAGTCCTAAATCAAAGACTTAATTAAAGGTGACATTAAAAAAAAAAAAAAAAAAAAAAAAAAAAAAAGAAGATAACTTTAATTACTTCCTCAACCAGACGCCTTCTGAAAAGCTTTACACTTCTAATTTTATTGTTAATTCAATGTACTGGTACATAGCAACGGAATGCTGTTTAGCATCTAGCGGACATGCAAATAGTGGAAACTGTGCAAATAAATATCTAATATAAATAAATATTGTGCAATATGTCAGTATGTGCATAGAGACGCATGTGGAAGTTGTAGCTACAGCATGTGACGTGTTGGGCAGTATGAATTAATTTATAAATTAAGTATGAATATATATGTGTATGTATGTGTGTATATGTGTATATACACAAATGTAATACACACACACACAGAGATATGTATATATTATATATATATATATATATATATATATGTGTGTGTGTGTGTGTGTGTGTGTGTAATATATGTATAATATATGTATATTTTATATATATATATATATATATATATATATATAATATATATATATATATATATATATATATATATATATATATATAAAATCGTGTGTGTGTATTACATTTGTGTGTGTATATATATATATATATATGTGTGTGTATATATATTATATTATGTATATATATATATATGAATTTTAATGTGTGTGTGCATGAATTCCATTAGCAATTTCAAGTAAATTAGTTATTAAAAATGAAGAGAAAAAACGGTTTGGATATTTGATTGATTGTGATAATATTGTGGAGATTCCATAATGCTCACATCGTACATTTTCTGTTCAGTTACCGTAAAACTAGGGTAACAAAAATAAATTGATTTGCGAAGTGTGTTTGAGTTGTCTTGTGTTCTCACTTTGACTTTTTCACCCTTTAGTTGACCACAGTCGAGTGAAAGTGACATTAAAAACAGCCAATCAGGACACAGATTACATCAATGCCAACTTTATTAAGGTAAAAGGAGTTTGGGTCTGAATTTGCCTTGTGTGGCTTTGTGGGTTTTTGTGTCAAGTGAATGAGGGGGGAAATGTTCATACACACACACACACATACACAGGTCACACTACAGTTGCAATATTTCCCTTGAAGCTTCCTTGCATGCTGATTGAAGGAGCACAATCATAAGTTGACGATGTCTGCATGTAGAAACCATGAGTATATGAGTAGAGCTACTAGTGTAATTAGGATGGATTTGATTAACCAGATTAGTGCCATGATAAAGTACATGGTAAGATGATTACAGCACAAACACTACATAGAAAATCAGTAAATCTTTTTTAACGCCTCTTTTTTTAAGTTAGTACACTGTCGTTCCATTTTATTGAACATTTTCAATCAGAGTAAATGAAGGAATGATTTATTTTGGCTGTGAGTCTGATGTAAAATAAGATGGACACTGTGTGAGACTTTGTGTTTTTTTTTTTTCTATGGTGGAATAAACCTACACAGAATTTTAGTGGATTAACAGCTGTAAAACTGAGCTGTTTCTGAACGAGCAGCCAGGGTGTCTCGGAGAGTAGCTATTAGTTGAAACTTTGGAAATTTAGTTGATTTTATGAATTTCTTGCCTGTAGTTGGCTAGAAAAAAAAACAAAGACTTATAAAACACTAACATTTCTTTGAAGCTTTTTCATATCCGCTTATTTTCACCCCCCATTGTGAAGTATGACGTGACAATAGAAAACAAGGAGAAAACTACATTTTTTTTGGCGTCTGGTTGATGCTGGTTATAAACAGCATCATACCAAAATCAGCATTATTAGGACAGTACAGTGTTGGGCTGGTAGTTTCACTGAATCTTGCTACCGGATTACATTTACAGCATTTGGCAGACGCCCTTATTCAGGGAGACTTAAATTTATCTTTTTTATACAACTGAGCAAAAGGGCCTTGCTCAGGGGCTAAACGGTCGTGACTTGCTGGGAATCTAACCCATAATCTTCAGGTTGGTAGTCCAACACCTTAACCATGAGCCACCACTTCAAATCTTTTAAGTTGGATGTTTAGAGTTTCAGTATATCGACATTTGACAATAGAAAAGTCTCATCCACCAACATCTTCCTCAAGAATTATGCTCAACCTCTTATATAGGGGTCACCTAAATCTGCAGAAGGTCCTGTAGAGTTTAAGTCAACGTGCCCGATCCAACTAACCAATTTTTACCTAAAACTTATAGGCAGGGTGTGTTGGGGCAAGGGGGGGGGTGGGGCAAGTTGGGGGGGGGGGGGGGGGGGGGGGGGGGGGGGGGGGGGGGGGGGGGGGGGGGGGGGGGGGGGGGGGGGTGGGGGGGGGGGGGGGGGGGGGGGGGACTGGGGCTTGGTGCTAAAGGACTGTGTGAGGTGCTAAACCTATTAAAGTGTTTGCATCAGTCGAACCAGGAACTAACTTATATTTTTTCAATTTGTCTCTGTTGACACTGTATTGTTCTGTTGTTTTCATTGTGTAATTGATGTTGTGGTCTGTATACAGGGAGTGGACGGGCCTGAGGCCTATATCGCCACACAGGGTCCCCTGCCTAACACTGTCCTCGATTTCTGGAGGATGCTCTGGGAATACCATGTGACCGTAAGTCACCTCAGGATTATGTAACCACACTGCAATTAGAGATTAATTTTGCTGATGTTATATATATATATATATATATATATATATATATATATATATATATATATATATATATATATATATATATATATATATATATATATATATATTGCTTGATTTTTGCAGCAGCTTTTCCAAAAATTGGCGAAGTTTTCATGGGAATAAAAAATGTAATTGGTAAAATAACAAGCATGGGGATCTTGTTTAGTAAAGACAGTTATGTAATAATATACTAGCTTTTCATCAGAGCTGTCATCATGTTCCACAAATGTAAACGGTAGAGGGTATTGGTATGATGTGTGTCTTTAAATTCCATTTATTGTGGGGTTTGCATGCTTTTGTGTTGCAGTTGTAAAACTGAAAAATCCAGAAAGGACTCTAGAAAACTTAGTTACACATAGAATAATGCCTAAAGGGTGCTATTCCTCTGATACCTCGGTGATCAACCAGCCAATACAGTTATTTAATATTACGGGCTGTTTTTAGTTATAAAAATAATGTTATAATGTTATAAAAATCTTAGACCAATCAGTTATACAACAACAAACATCAAACCATCACCAGCTTATCAACCCATAACATAACGACTTCTCTGACTGGAAGACCTAATAATGAAAAATGTACAAGCTCGTAAATTGAGCCTGAACATTATTTCCTTTAATTAGCTTCGACAAGCTTCCTTATTGTGTTGATCAAACTTGCATTGTGTAGAACATCTGCCACATTTCCTTGTAAATTATTTTAGTAGACATTTATGGACAATTTACACATTAATGGACAATAATGTCCTCATATCTAGTACAGAAAGACACACTTTGCCTAGTTACACTATTACCATTTCAGCAGTGCAATGTGGGGGGGTATATTTGCACTCAGAAATAAGCTACACAAATCTTTATTTATGTTAAAATAGACATTTATCCATACACAACAATTTGTTCTAAAAATTTAGCCGAATTCTCACCCAGAAATTGAAGCACTAAATTCTACCAAAGATACCGAATGGAAGGTTCTGAATACTGAATTAAGATTTCTTTTTTTTTTTTTTGTGTTGTTTTAAAAGATACTACTGTGAAATGTGTTGTTATTGTGTGGTAATTATACCGATCCTAAAACAGACTAAAGCTCTCTGAAGAAATTCTGTATTTATTATTCCGTGTATTGATTAATCCAGTCCACTTTATTCTGCAGGTCATTGTTATGGCGTGTCGGGAGTTTGAGATGGGAAGGGTAAGTGTGATTGTTTGCTTTTTTAACACCTCGAAGGCACTTTGTAGTTGTTGTATTTGAATTATGTGGGAAAATGAATGTTTCTTCGGTGTTTTTTTTAAATATAATTTAAACAAAACTTGATCGGGATTTGAAACGGTGCAGTTTTGCTATTGCCCATGATATTCAGCATTGTGGATTGTAAGGAAAGCCATCTGTTTCCTGACTGCAGAAAAAATGTGAGCGGTACTATCCCCAGTTTGGAGATGAGCCCATGTCCTTTGGCCCTTTCAGGATCTCCTGTGTGAGTTGAGGCCACACTGTGGCCACGCCGTTAACCTACAGTTGTATATACGGTTAGACTTATAGCTGATGAGTCTGTCTAAAAATTTTGGGATAGATATACACCTCAAAAACCTTCTTTGTACTTTTACTTTTGTACTTTGGGGCTTTAAATGAGCCGAAATGGGTTTTTTTTTGTTTTTTTTCGGTTTCAGGAATCCGAACAAGCTCGAACCGACTATTACATTCGCAGCCTAACCGTCGAGTTTGACAATGTGAGTATCATGCCTTTATTTCCATTTCAATGTTTTCCAAACTGTCCTCCGGTCTGTCTCACGGTTGGACCTCACCCTTCCTTTCAGGAGACTCGTAGAATAACCCAGTTTCATTACATCAACTGGCCTGACCATGATGTTCCCTCATCGTTTGACTCGATACTAGACATGATTGCACTGATGAGGGAGTACCAGGAGCATGACGAGGTTCCAATTTGTATACATTGCAGGTATGACGTGCTTCTCTATATTTAGTTTGGATGTCCAGACAGCAGTACTCGAGGTTTAATTTTACTCTCATGGTTTCAGAAGTCGATCTCTAGCAGACCTGAACTCCGGGGGGGTGGGGGTGGGGGGAGGCAGAGACAGGTTCCGTACTGTACCTGTGTTTATATACTTTCTGGGGAGCCGGTGATTTGGCCAAGACTGAGAAGTGACATCATGTCTGACTCTTGACGCTTCCTTACTTACACACTAGGGTGTGTGTGTGTGTCCCCATGAAAGGGGGGGGGGGGGGGGAGAGAAAATATTGGCACTAAACTACATTCTTGGCTCTTTTTGATACCTTTTGTCTGAGGTTATAATTAATTGCAGTCAGGAAGTACCTTCAGGCAAGTTGTTATTGGCCTATTTTACAGCCACATGGATTGTCTCAGGGCTCAGACGGAAAGCACACAGTTTAAATTGCTAGCCTGGGAATGAGATGCTGCTTAGAGTTAAACTTTTCCTTAACATCAACACATGTCTTCATGGAGCTTAGAGGGTTTGTCATGGTGAAACAGTGTTTGAGTCTCTTTGTTCCTAGAAAGTCTTAAAAAAACAGCTGCATGGTGTGTTCTTTCTTTTTTGTAGCTGCAGTTTGAAGCAACAAGTATTTAGGGGTGTGAGGGACAAGGGTATTTGTAGTTTTAGTCATATAAAAATGGACTTCTTACTCATCCCACTTGCCTACTTTGATGATGTGGGTTTGTTTAAAGAGGAAACATGACAAACGAACCTATAAAATGAAGCAGACTTACTGAACTGGTCAGTGACCAACAACAGAGTTTAGTATTCCTACAAATTGCACAAAATATGTCAGACACACTGCATCCTATGGGTGAAGATGCTGAGAAAAAACACAGCTGATTTCTTATGTTGACATTTTACATGTCTAGCACCCTTATCCTGAGCTAGGGCTGGACAAGCAGTGGCAAATTGGTGGCCCTGGGAATCAAACCCCCCTGTCCTAAAATTATTAGTACAACATCTTAACCACTAGACTACCACTTTCCTAATTTCTAAAATAGATTTGATTGTCAGTGTGACCTGTAATCTGATTTTGTTCTCCTGGATTGGCAGTGCTGGATGTGGGAGAACAGGTGCCATTTGTGCCATTGACTACACCTGGAACCTGCTGAAAACAGGGGTAACTTTTTTTTTTTTTTTGCCTGCCTGTTAGCTACTGGAATCTGCTGCACTCTTAATTTTCAAGAACTTTCACTCACTCACTGTCTTTAATTCCTCTTTTATAGAGAATTCCAGAGGATTTTAATGTCTTCCAGTTAATTCAGGAGATGAGGACACAGAGGCACTCTGCAGTCCAGACTAAGGTGAGCTGACTAATTTTAGAAATTTAAATAAACACACACGCACTGCTGGCTTACATATATGAATATTTTTCTCCCAGGAGCAGTACGAGTTAGTCCACAGAGCTATCGCACAACTCTTCGAGAAGCAGCTGTTGCTGTTGGAGAGTCCTACAAACTCTGAGCTAACAGATGGCATGGTGAGCGTCCACACTTCACTATTCATTCACTGCCCAGCTTGCGTGATGCATGACTCAAATATCTAATGATCCTCCCAAGATCCAAAAGAACTGGGCAAGCAAAATAAGAAAATCCTAACACACTGAAGTGTGTGTGAATGTAGAAAAAGGAACAGTTAACACTTGGACTAAAGCCAGGCCTAACATCCTGTTTGTAAGGCAGAGCACTGCAGACATAATGCTTCGAAATGCCTTTAGAGCCTGAGAATCAAGCTATATCCGGCACTGAGAACACACACACACACTTTATGTGCAGCGTCTGTTCATTGAGCATGGTTTGGGCCACTGTCCATTTCTCGGACACACTACACACACATGTATATCTGAGACTGTGTACTGAATATCTAAGCCAGTATTTTTGTTGGCATGCTGAAAGTTTCAGTCAGAACGCAGTGGGGTGCCCCCACACACAAGGAATTGGGTTTTGTTTCTAGATACAACAGTATAAATTAAGAATTAATGATAAGAAATACAGATGTATACAGAATGTACATTTAGTGTGACGTATGCAGAATTTACAGGTAATTAATGTTTTATATTGACTTGGACAATAACCAGCTGGTAAAACCGATTTGGAGATCTTCTGACTCTGTTAGCATTACTAATTTGGTCCTGGTCATAGTTGTTCTAAAAAAAAAAAAAAAAAAGATCAATGTATATTTCTGTAAAGCTGCTTTGAGACATTAAGAATGCAAACAGGGTTGAAAGTCACAACGAGGTTAAATATCACCACATCTTTTGTTTCTGTAACATTTAAAAAAAAAAAAATCGACTTTAAAATACCCTCTTAACACCCAAAGGGGGAAAAGCGTCTTTTTTGTGTGTGTGTGTGTGTGATTTAATTTTAAAGATACAGATTGACGAGTGTGAAGGATCACAGGACCGTTTGTTTGAAACGATATTCGTTTTCCTAAGACGCGCTTATCCTTACGGCAGCCATATTGGAGCCATTGTACGAACTATTTCCCAGCATCCCAGCCAATCGAATGACATGGATGTTTTCTGTACAGTACAGCAAGATATTGTTAGAGAAGCTCAAAAAAATTCCAAAAAGCATTTATAAAAGCAAAATGTTTGCTATAGAGGACATAAGTCGATAGGCGGAGCCTCGGAAGGATAAACTTTAGTTATCAGCTGGACCTGTTGGTGGTGGAGATCCTTATGCACACTGTTGGGTGTCTATTTAAAAAAATGCAGAAATCAGACGTCAGAATACTTAAGTATGAACAGGAGCCTTAGATTATAATTTTGTTCCAGCAGTGTTCTGAGCAATTGCCTTTGGTTCTCTGCTTCAGGATGAAGGCAGTCCGGAAAAACCCAATCAGAATTCAGACGAGGACCAGTGGGACACGCCTCCACCCAAACCACCTCGTATACGGAGGTAAGCCTCGTCCTCACCACACCTCAGCTTTGTGTCTGTCAGGCTTGTGTATCTGTTTATGTTTATAGCCCACAGTCAGAGAGGTGATGTAACCGAAGGTGTGGTGTCTGCAGTATGAAGTGTCGCTGGTTTAACAGTATTCTGTGTACGACGGTGTGAGTGTAGATTAATATAGTGCTCATGTGTTCTAGGTCATCTCGACTGGAGTGTGTTAGTCTGTCAGTCGCCATATGGAGCCTTCTGAGCTCAAAGCCGCACACAGACGAGGCATTGTTCCATTCTGTCCTCTGTCTCTTCTCTCCTCTCCTCTCACACAGATCTTTACACAGTGAATGAACTGGTGGAAATGTTTCTGAGGTTTTTTGACTAATTTAAGATGCCATGTTTGTAGCACAAAATCCAGAAGTGGAACTGGTGTAAAACGGAAAGGAAGTAACACTGCAGGAAGTCAGAGCTCAGAATGATGCCATGCTCAACTTCCTTACATCTTTCTGTGTTAGATTTAGCATGTAAATGTGTGTTACTGGATCTACATCTAGTACGATTGGGATGAATTCCAAATATTAAACATTTTTGATATTTTTGTTAAGCTGCTTTGAGACCATGTCACTTACTTAAACACACCATACAAAACACTAACCCTGATTCATATTTGCCAAACAAAATGGCTCCTTTTATTAATTGTAATTTGTTTACAGTCCACGCTGACAGCTGTTATGTCACTGTCCTCTGAACTGAATTACAGTTCAGTGTTCTGGAAAAATGTCCCTTTAGAAAACAGTGTGTGTCTGTGATAGTGTATGATTTGGTGTCTATACTTGTGTGTTTGCTTGGCTGTGTGTGTGTTTGTGTACGGAAATGTTTACACTTTATACAGACCTTGTGATATTGTATGAGATTTTACACCAGGTATAAGAGAAGATAAACAGTTGTCGTTTCTAAGCCCTTACACCATTTAGCCCTGAAACAGTGTTTCTGTGCAAGACATTAATTCGGTAAATAGACACGCTGATCTCTTTAGTGAAATCACATTATAATGAGTAATAATGTAGTCCTGAGCGCTACAATATGGTCCCTACCTACTGCTTATCACTATGACAAGAATACAAGAATCACAAAAATACTATGCATGATTATGATTAACTCAAGGCTGCCACCTTGTGGTGACTCTGCATGTGTGTCTTAGTTCTCAGGTTGAAGGAGAGGTCCAAGAGGAAATCCTGCAGGCTCCTCAGCCTCGGCCAGTGCCCCCAATCCTCACTCCATCACCACCTTCAGCGTTTCCCACAGTGAGTGACGTACGACAGGAGAACGATCGCTACCACCCCAAACCTGTGCTGCACCTGCTGGCTTCTGAACAGGAACCTGACCTCAATGAGAACTACAGTGGAGGCCCCCAGGGGGTGTCCACCATGCCTGCCTCTGTGCCTGCTCCTTCTCCTCCGGAGTCAAATAAACACACCCCTTTGAGTGTGGAGATCAAGAAAGTGCCCTTGCAGGAGGGACCACGGAGTTTCGAGAGCAGTAGTGCGTTGCAGCGAACGCACGCTTTTAAAGTGCGATCCAATAACAGCTCGCAGGATTTGGAAAATCCGCCCCGCCCCGACCACCTACCCTTGCGCCCCAACAAGAGTCAGGTGACCTGGACACGTTCTACAAACCCTACACCCGTTTCCAGCCTCACCTCTGGTCCTGCTCATGAGAGTGCAGGTGCTCCCAGGACCGCTCTGAGTTTCACCAACCCGCTGCACTCAGACAACTCGGACCCAGAGCCCGAGGACGGTGAGGACTCCAGGCCCGACTCACAACACACCCATTCTTCTCAGTCTAATGTGTCTACAGCAACAGGCAGTGTTTCAGCAGCACCCCATGATGACAACGTCCCCAGGAAGGTCACCTCAATGTCCATAGCTGGTGTGTGCTTGAAGACAGAAACAGAGACAGGTATGTCCGAGTGCTGAAAGCTGAATATGTTTTTTATGTGTATGTGTTTTATAGAGGTTTCCATTCGGTGGAGGGAAAAAAAAGGAAAATGGGCTGGGGCTTATTGCACCAGGGTGATGCTACATTATAGTCACTCAGCTTTAATCCAGCAAGGTTCTTGGGATCACAATATCTGAAATATATTCGATACTTGGAATTATTTTTAATTTGTCTTTTATTTTGCTTCTCCTCCGTTTCTCCTGATCTTAATTTCTTGGCATGTTTGGTGAAATTGTGTGAAAACACTGAAAGGGGTATTTGTCTGTGTCTGTGTCTGTGTCTTCACACCTTTGATATGTAGTAAACTTCCACACCCCAGAAAATCGAGAACCTACATAGTAACCAAAGGTTACACACACACAGTGTAAAAAGGTTGCACCAACCAAATTCAGTAACAGTGTTTTAAGAAAAGAAAAATAAATAAATGAATAAATACATAAATAAATGAGATGATCATTATTAACCTTCCAGTTGTAAGAACATTTTACACTATTTTATATATATTGTGGGGGGAGTGGTAGCGCAGTGGTTAAGGTGTTGGATTTGCCACTGCTGGGCCCCCGAGCAAGGCCCTTCACCCCCAATTTTAATTGTATAAAAGAGATAAATGTAAGTCGCTCTGGTTGAGATCATCTGCTAAATGCCATAAATGGAAATGGGGTAGAATTATCGTTTTAATTATTATGTAACTGCATGCAAATAACAAGACCTGTTTAAATGAGTTATGAACAGTTAAATCACGAGGAGAAAACAGTAGGATTCAAAGTTCCGTTGATTTGATAGGAGGACAATACGAGGGTTAAAGGTGATCACATGAGGATTTTCCCTCTGTAAATGAGCACCCAATGTCTGCTGGAGTTTTCCCTTTTTAAACAGCAGATGTCCAACTTCTCCTAAATATCAGAATTAAAAAAAAAATAAATCATATCATCTTTTTCCAGAATACAGAGTGAAATCCTTTCCTGCTTTTACAACTGCCCCCCTGATGAAGCACGTTTTGCTTTCAGCATAAAGTCCATGTTGTTTCCATCAGGAGCAATGGAGGCAGATCCGTTCTCCAACGATGGACACAGGCAAAGTCTTCCCAAATCACTGCGCCTGGTGCTTTTCATGTGTGTGGCATCTTGTGACTGATCTTAAGAGAGATTGGACTTCCAAAAAATAGAATAGATTTGCTTTCTTAAAGCTTTATTCGCTTTAAACATATAACACAATCAGACAATTTTCTTGCAGAATGGACCAAAAAAGGAGATATTTAATCTGCTATACACGTGCTACAGATTACCAGTTGGGTAAAATAAGTATTGCTTAACATTTTTAGCTACTAAATAGAAGCTTAGCAGCTTAACGTAACATTCCTTCCAGAGGCTAGCTAGCTGAGGCAGTGGTAGCTTGGCGGAAATGGTAGCTCAGTGGTTGGACTGCTGTTCTAAAGGTCATAGGTTTAGTTTACAGACACCATGAAGCTGCCACGGTTGGGCAGGACCCTTAACCCCAAACTGCCCAGTTAAATAAGAGTAAGATGAGATATACAATGTATGTATACATTTATCTCTTTATACAACTGAGCAATTGCGGGTTAAGGTCCTAGTGGTGGCTTGGTTGTGCTGGGAATCGAACCCTAGTCTTTTTTGTATCAGTCCAACACCTTAACCACTAAGCCACCACTTCCCCATAAATGTAAGTCACCCTAGATTTATCTCTTTTATACAACTGAGCAATTGGGGGTTAAGGGCCTTGCTCAGGGGCCCAACAGTGTGTTGAGAATCGAACCCCGCTCTTATTATTAACAGATCTAAAAGATCAAGTAAAGCTAGTTTGCTATGCTGGAAGAATTGTTATCTATAGGAACACTTTTACCAATGAAGTTTAGTCATCTGTTGATCTGTTGAAATGAAGACGAGTCAGGTGACAATCAGGTGACTGTGTTAACGAATAAATTATTCAAATAACCACGAGTTTTATTACAGAAATCACATCGTGTTTCCTTTCCCTTTAATATCCGTGTCTCTACACGGTAATAATCAGGTCTTGACCCTCATCAGGTCCTGCTTTAGACAGCCATCCGCTTAAGAGAACAGAGCTGGCACTGATCCGGTTTATTTAATTAGACTAAAGAGTTTTATATGTCATAGACCGGATCATTGAGACCGGATCATTGAGACCGGCTAACGAAGAAGTGTGTTGTCATTCCTCCGATCTGCTGCGAATTTGCTGTTGTGTGTATGTTTTTGGATGAGTGCTCAGAGAAAGGCGAAGCATGAAGCGCTAGAGCGGTCTGGCCTCGGCTGAATAGAACTGCAAAGCACCTTTGAGTTCTTTACTTTCTACTCTCTTGTCCTGCTAATTTTTTTTTCTTCTGTTGGTGTCGGACACCTTCCCTTCTTTGGTTTTTTTAAAAGCATGACCGCGCTGCATTTCTCCAGATTAGACCTGATTTTCAGTTTGGAGACCTGATGTTGGAGTGAATTGACTGCATGTGCTGTGGCTGTGGATTATTGGACTGATGATGCTGTGAGAGGAAGTGTGTGTTTCTCCTCCAGTGATTATAACGCTGCTTTTCTTCCATCCCCACGTGTCCAACTAATCTGTTCCCTCGCTGATATTAGGTGTCTTTTGTAATATCGCAGTGATATTTGGCACATTTGATTTTTTGATCTTAATGCATCTCTGGGGAAACATTGCCTGACTGGATTTGGGATGTATTTGTAAATAAATATTTGACATAGCTTGAAAGTCACAAAAAGTGTTGTTGTGTTTAATTTGGAGT
This sequence comes from Bagarius yarrelli, assembly GCA_005784505.1. Taxonomy (NCBI): domain Eukaryota; kingdom Metazoa; phylum Chordata; class Actinopteri; order Siluriformes; family Sisoridae; genus Bagarius; species Bagarius yarrelli. Next base: position 15,351,902 of record VCAZ01000001.1, on the reverse strand, counting down.
TTTTCAATTAAAAAAAAATAAACCAAAAGTGTTTTGTCTAAAAGACGGATTTAATCCTTTCTCAAAATCTTTTAATTAGTAAAACTGAAGAGACTCTCTTGTAGTTAGTTCTATATAGTGGTTGGCTCATGCCTTGTCTAAAATAAACGCTATCTCACTTTACATACATGCGGACCAGTGTGTGTGCTAGCAGATGCTAGTTATTCTTCACACCTCAATTCTGCTAATTTTACCCAGATATCGAACTCTCCTCTGGTCCGAGTCTTGTACCATTTACAGACAAAATCGCTGCCACTTTAGCATCACCTTCTTCTCTAGTGGAACATTCAGTAAGTCTGTGGAGTTTAGAAATTGAAAGCAGTATATAAATTAGTTTAGTTTAGATTAGTTTAGCAGAACAACCTGCAATAATCAACATCTATAAAAAAAACTAGCTCTATTCAGGCAGTGTATTTCCAGAGATACACACGTTCCATGTCAGATTGTCTGAGCTCTGATCATGGAATTCACTCTAAAAATCGACCGCCGCCGTGTATGCGACACCCAGCTGGGCTTCGACTCGGGCCGGTTTTGCTCAGTGGCTGCGGGGCTGCGTGTGGAGCACTTTAAAGGGGTGTTTGTGTGTGTGTGATTGTGTAAGCTATCGGTAACCGTGATCTTGTGTGCTCCAGACAGTGACAAGAGTGAAGACTCGCCTCCCCCTCTTCCTGAAAGAACATTTGAGTCCTTCTTTTTGGCCTCAGGTGCGTCCCAGCCATCTGCTTCCCTGTCCAGCCACACAAGGGCATCAGAAGCAGCCATGGATCCATTTTAACTCATGTTTGTGTTCATGTCAGGGCTTAAAGGGCAGGAAGTGGGGTAAATATTCAAGACTTTTAATAAACCGAGTGTTTTCACATGTCTGTTTTTAAACACGTGTCACTGTAAAAAGGTTCAGATCACTGTTCCAATCGGAGCTGGGCTCAGGGAAAATGTGTGGTGAATTACATTTCATTAATCGTGATAACAGAACTACATTTGACTAATTAATTACTAAAAAGTGAGAGGAAGAGGGGGTAGGTGGAGGGAATAGTGGGGGGGGAATAGGAAGAGGAGAATGGACTATAGCGTAGGGAAGTGGTAGTGCAGTGGTTAAGGTGTTAAACTGCTAATGGGAAGATCAGTGTTCAATTCTCAGCACCAAACACTGCTGGGCCCCTAAGCCCTAACCCCAAAGCCCTTAAGTATAAAAAAGCCCCCAAATGCTCAGTTGTATAAAAAGATAAATGCAAGTTGCTCAGAATAAGGGCGTCTGCCAAAATGCCGGAGAACTGGAGAAAGGTGAAAGGACAGGTGGAGGAAGAGGAAACAAAAATGGAAGGAAAAGACGCTATAGTATTCGAACGCAGAAAAAAAAAAGAAGTCTGCATCCGAATAGAAATGACATATGCACGTAGGTATGTACTTTCTGCAATATTTACGAAAAAAGTATGATATTCTAGTATGGTTACAGCTAGTATGACTGAAATTGGCTTTCCCCATTGAAAAAGTGATATTCTCGTACGTTAATATGACAATCACAGCAGCGAATAAGTTATGAACAGCTTGTGACTTGAGTAATGTTCCGCTTGAATGATTGTCACGTGCATTCACACGCAGGAATTAAACATGTAATACAGTGATTTTTTTTATTTTTTTTTTTTTCCTTCTTTAATCACTTAAAGCTAAAGTTGTTTTCCCCGCAGCTTAATGGGATAGTAAAGTGTGTGTTGTATGAATACTTCAAAATTTTCCAGGCGGGACTAGTAGATCATCCGGGAACGTACTGTAATTTTTATACTCAGGATTAGGACATACCACTGGCCTTCCATACACGGATCTACAAACCCGATTCCAAAAAAGTTGGGACACTGTACAAATTGTGAATAAAAACAGAATGCAATGAAGTGGAAGTTCATTTTAATCTTTATTTAGATAAAATATAGATAACATCAATGTTGAAGGTGAGACATTTTGAAAATGTCATGCCAAATATTGGCTCATTTTTTGATTTCATGAGAGCTACACATTCCAAAAAGTTGGGACATTTAGCATAAAGGCCGGAAAGTTAAATTACATTAAGAATCCGCTGGGGGCCCAATTTTGCACTTATTAGGTCAATTGGCAACATGATTGGGTATAAAAAGAGCCTCTCAGAGTGGCAGTGTCTCTCAGAAGTCAGATGGGCAGAGGATCACCAATTCCCCCAATGCTGCGCCGAAAAATATCGGAGTTTTTATCGGAAATTGGCGCAATATCGGAAGGAGTTTCTCAGAAAAAAATTGCAAAGAGTTTGAAGTTATCATCATCTACAGTGCATAATATCATCCAAAGATTCCGAGAATCTGGAACAATCTCTGTGCGTAGGGTCAAAGGCCGGAAGACATACTGATGCCCGTGATCTTCGGGCCCTTAGACGCACTGCATCACATACAGGAATGCTACTGTAATGGGGAATCACACATGGGCTCAGGAATACTTCCAGAAAACATGTCGGTGAACACATCCACCGTGCCATTCGCCGTTGCCGGCTAAAACTCTATAGGCCAAAAAAGAAGCCATATCTAAACATGATCCAGAAGCGCAGGCGTTTTCTCTGGCCAAGGCTCATTTAAAATGGACTGTGGCAAGTGGAAAACTGTTCTGTGGTCAGACTAATCAAAATTTGAAGTTCTTTTTGGGAAACTGGGACGCCATGTCTCCGGCCTAAAGAGGACAGGACAATCCAAGTTGTTATCAGCGCTCAGTTTCAGAAGCCTGCCTCTCTGATGGTATGGAGTTTGCATGAATGCGTGGTGGTATGGGCAGCTTACACATCTGGAAAGGCACCATCATGTGCTGAAAGGGTATATCCAAGTTCTAGAACAACATATGCCCCATCCAGACTTCTTCTCCTTTTCAGGGAGACCTTGCATTTTCCAACATGACAATGCCAGACCACATACAGCATCAATTACAACATCATGGCTGCGTAGGAGAAGGTCCGGGTACTGAAATGGCCAGCCTGCAGTCCAGATCTTTCACCCATAGAAACATTTGGCCATCATAAGAGAGAAGATGCGACAAAGAAGACCTAAGACAGTTGAACACTAGAAGCCTGTATTAGACAAGAAATGGGAACAACATTTCTGTTCCTAACTTGAGCAACTGTCTCCTCAGTCCCAGACGTTTGCAGACGAAGAGGGGATTCCACACAGTGGTATCACCTGGCCTTTGTCCCCAACTTTTTTAAAGATGTGTTGATGCCATGAAATTTTAAATCAACTATTTTTCCCTTAAAATGATACATTTTCTCAGTTTAAACATTTGATATGTCATCTATGTTGTATTCTGAATAAAATATTGAAATTTGAAACTTCCACTTCATTGCATTCTGTTTTTATTCACAATTTGTACAGTGTCCCAACCTTTTTGGGAATCGGGTTTGTATATAGTATGGAAGTACGCGAGAGTAATTTTAAATGTGCTGTTGTCTTATATAGAAGCGTGTGAGAGATGAAGCTCACGATGACTGCAGACGTTGGATTGGTCACTAACAGGAGATCTCGCATCGTGGATAAAAGGAAGCAGCTCAGTTGCAGATAGACACATTACTTATTGGAGATAAGCTGAGAGGTTTTATTTATTCTCCAGGAGTGTTGATCTCGTTAAGAACACGGATGTTTTCATTCTCCAAACTTTTTGGCGCAGTAGATAAGTGTCCTCGGTCCAACCTGTGCCCTGCTATAATAATAATAATAATAATAATAATAATCCAGTTCATAATTTATAATGACTGCGTTACAGGTTTAAGTGTTACTGCCGGATCTTACTGTCTAGTGTCTGTTTTTTTTAAGATGCTGTTATGCAGTGGATGTTTCCCTGATGTAGGATTACTTCCAAGATGTATCTACTAACCATCAGAGCATGAAGTGGGAGTAAAAACTGATTCGCTTGGGTTAAAGTGAATTAGATTCACACTAGACAGCAACCGCAATTTTACCGATATTTGCATTATTCACATTACAAAGAAAAACCTGGACATTTTAACACTGGTAGGGCTGAGCGGGATGACTGGATGTATCGTTAGGACGGAATAAACTGTCAGTCGTGGGCTTGGCTAACTGACATGCGGCATCTGTGAGCCTGAGCATGACCAGAGCTCTGTAACTCGCTAGTCCGACGTCCCAGGTTCACTGTGTCTTCCAGTTGGGCTATCAATATGTACCCCTGCTCTGCCTGTCTGGCTTTCTCATAGGGAGGGAAATATATTTCAGTGCGATGGCATTCTCTCATAAATAAAGTTGGCTAGTTATGTTGTCTGTAATTTTTGAGCATCGGATAGCCACTATTAAGCGCTTGCGCTATACTTTTGCTTGTAATCCAGCAGACTGCAAACCGTTTATAAAGAGTGACAGTGTGGATTTAATATTATGATGATATATGATATTAGTTAGTGACACTCCAGATCTGTTGCTCGATAATTCATCACTAATGACATCTCGCGCAGCAAGCTTAAACAGAATTCGGAATAGAGCTAATATAGTTCAGTTAGAGCTAATATTATATACAATATTTATATTTTTAGACTTTCCTGTCATTTAATTGATTATTTTATATTTTTTATTTTAAAGTAAATTGATTTTTCAAAATGACTATACATCTATAATAACTATAGCGTGAAATATATCATTATCCTAAGGTACAATTACCCCCACCCCTAAACACTATTTTAAAATATATTACTAGATGCTACCAGTTCTTAGCCTCTTATAACAGGTTTCAGTTTGACATTGTGGGGAAAAGGAGTTTAGAGCACAGTAATCGGCAAATATCTGTGGACACCTTACCAGCACACCCATCTAAGTATGTCCGCTCTAAAGCACACGGTTTTCTACAATTATTCCTTCACTGGAACTATAAGACTGAAACACTGTTCCAGCATGACAGTGTCCCTGTACACAAAGTCCCTGATCTCCATGAAGACATGATGTGTTCTTAAACCTGACTCTGACTCAACCCCACTGAACAACTTTGGGATGAATTGGAACACTGACTGAACCCCAGACCTCCTCATCCAACACTAGTGTAGATAAAGGAACACAAATCCACACAGTCACACAATACAATCCAGTGGCGAGTCTTTCCAGAAGTGTGGAGATTATTATCGAAAGAAGAGTAAGACTAGATCTCGAATAGGAAATTCAAATAACACACATGGCTGTGATGGTCAGGTGTCCCATTACTTTTGGTCATATAGTGTATTATTCCTTAAAGCTTTATGTCGTGTCATGCTAAATAAAAGTATGCATTTCTTCCACTGATTGTGTGATGTCATAAGCCTGTGTGTTGTACTCAGATCCAGTAGCGGTGCAGGTGGAGTTGAATGAATGTAAAGGAGCTTTAAGAGATTCATCCCTCCAGGTGGGTCCTTTTATGTTCATTTATTTCTCTCTCTCTCTCTCTCTCTCTCTCTCTCTCTCCAGCGTCTCCTCTCTCTCTCTCTCTCTTCCTCTCTCCCTCTCTCTGTGTGTTCAGCATATGATGGTTAAATACCTACGTTATACTCTTTGGACTTTATGTTAAAAGCTTAAACACTTCCACCAATCCTACATCTAATCGCCTCTCTTCCCCTCTCCTCTCTCTCTATCTCTCTATCTATCTATCTATATAGATAGAGAGAGAGAGAGATGGAGGAAGATGGATATGAGATAGATATAGATAGATAGGAGATTACTTTATATCTTTATGTTAAAAGCTTAACACCCACCATACTCTAATCCGCTCTCTCTCTCTCTCTTCCTCTCTCTCTCTCTCTCATATCTTATACTATATATATATTTACACACACACATATATAATATATATATATCTATATATATATTATATATATAAATATATTTTAATATATATATAATTATAACACACCAACATATATAATATAATATAATATATATATAGATATATATATATCTAGATATTATACACGTAGATCTAGATAGATGTGTTATGATGTCTGCATAAAATATAAATGTCTACATGTGTGTACAATATTACAAATTGTATATAATTTTTTTCAGATTTTTACTCTCTCTAGCTATAAAGTACAAAATGTGTTTATTTTCTCGTTTTATTTATAGCGCGCATCACACAACTCCAACCCAGTCAGGTATGTATAATTTCACATCCACACCCACACAACACACGAGATATATTTTTTGATGTACCTAAAAGGTAAAGACGTCTCGCCCGTATACCTGAATGGATGTACTGTAGATCAGCCCAGAAATGTATTGTAACTTCTTCTTTCTTTTCCTATTTTTTTATAGTTTTTCTTTGAACAAAGCATAAAGTGACAGACAAAATACAAGTGATTCAAACACCCGGATGACCAACAGTGAGGACACTTGTACAGGTTTGTAGGATTTAAATAAACAAACACCCCTCCTCCCCTCCGAGCCAGCATTAGGCCCAAAAGAAATATTTATGGACCAAGCTGCAATAGCCTATGTCCCACGACAACGCCCGCACCAGGCATGATAGATATAGAGCGAAGCAAGAGGAAATAGAGTTGTGAAGTTGGACCAAAAAGAAAGGACAATAAATAAATAAAAAAGGAGCAGCTGTAAAAAGATAGAGATAGGGAACATACAAGAGGGGTCCCCCACACCTGTTGAAATTTAAAGCCGCTTATTGATTGAGTGATGAATTTTTTCAAGGGCTAAGCAGACTGAGTCTTGACCACTGGGCGTGGGTGGGTGAAGGTGTCTTCCACTTAATAGAGACAACGCCTGGCAATAGGGAAGCAAGACACATTGAAGTTCAGCTGAGGTTAAATTGCTTATCTCCTCCCAACAATGCAAAAGGGCAAATAGCGGAGTTGGTTCTATTTGTGATTTAGTATTCTGGACAGAGTTTGAAGATGTCCTCAGACTCACTCAGATTAGGCATGCCAGCACAATGGATGGGGAAGCTTCACCACTCTTGCACTGGCACGCAGGGATCGATATCAGGGTAAAACGAGGAAGTTTGCAGGAACAAACTGTGTAAATACTGATATCATCCTGTAGGATAGGGGACCAACAGAGGAGGTATATACACTTCAATCGGGAGCCTCAGGAATTTGGTAAACACAAGCAAGAGTGCCCTTTAGTATCTGAAAAGTGGGAATTAGGTAGATAATCTTTCTGAAAGTTGGTCGAATAATCAACGTTACCCTCAATAAAGGATCTTACAAGCTTTACTCCTTTACTGTACCATTGGGAATGATGAAGCATTACGAGGGCGGAAGAGATGATAGGATAAACGGCCTGGAGAGAGAAGAATCCAGGCAAGCACTGTATCTCAACTGAGGACCATACTCTCAAAGTGGTACAACTGGGTTATTTCTTGCTAATTGAGGAAGGGGGAGCAGATGAGGATGAGAGACTGACCGTTTTAGTGGAATTATCTCCCATTCCACCAAGTTGGTTCGATTAGCGGGTATGAAAATGTCCAAAAGGAAAGAAACGATGTTTGTGCCCAGTAATATAACGACAATTGGTAAAGCCAGACCGCATCCTTTTTGGGTTTTGAGCAGGCTGTGATCAACGAGGGCGTTTTACCTTTTCAAAGGTAAGATATTAATTGAGTCATGTATTAAATAAGATCTGGGAATAAAAAGACAGGCACCAGATGAAAAACATTTTAAACATTAATTATACCACGAGTGGCATGGATAAGGGTGACCATCGCCGCAGGTCCCTTTTTATACGGTTTAGTAACCCCATAAAATTTTCTTCAAAAAGGTCTTTGTTTCCTTGTGATAGTAATACCTAAATATATAAACTGATTGTAATCTCTTCAACTTCTAGACTAGACAGCAGGAATGTGTGTGTTCAATAAAACTGTTAGGATTCCGTACTGCGACATTGTTAACTGGGTTTCTGGATCACTCTCTTGATCAGAAAGAGGGCAGGAGAATGGAAAGCAAGCTGACCCAGGAACCGTCAGTAAAGCAGACACGAGAGCGGAGGCTAAGACGGCGTCACACACAGGTGAGTAAGTCCCGCGAGCTGTACAGTAATCATGTACAGAGTCCACATTTACCCACCGAATATATATGAGAGATTTAAGATAAATGCATCAGAAACCCCTCTCTGCTATCCTCAGGGGGGTGGGGGGGGGTGCGTGTGTGTGTAATATTTTTTACTTACAGTGCGTCAGATACTGTGACACAGTGTGTCAGAGTGCAGAGCTGAGTAGATGTAGTATTGGTGGAGTTTTAAGCTTTTAACATAAAGTCCAAAGAGCTATAACTGTTAGTGTATTTAACCATCATAATGCTGAACACAGAGAAAGAGAGCGAGAGAGAGACGGGCGGAGAAAGAGAGCGAGAGAGACGGGCAGAGAGAGAGAGCGAGAGAGATACGGACAGAGAGAGAGATACGGACAGAGAGAGAGAGAGCGAGAGAGATACGGACAGAGCGAGAGAGATACGGACAGAGCGAGAGAGAGACGGGCAGAGAGAGAGGGAGAGCGAGAGAGAGACGGGCAGAGAGAGAGGGAGAGCGAGAGAGAGACGGGCAGAGAGAGAGGGAGAGCGAGAGAGAGACGGGCAGAGAGAGAGGGAGAGCGAGAGAGAGACGGGCAGAGAGAGAGGGAGAGCGAGAGAGAGACGGGCAGAGAGAGAGGGAGAGCGAGAGAGAGACGGGCAGAGAGAGAGGGAGAGCGAGAGAGAGACGGGCAGAGAGAGAGGGAGAGCGAGAGAGAGACGGGCAGAGAGAGAGGGAGAGCGAGAGAGAGACGGGCAGAGAGAGAGGGAGAGCGAGAGAGAGACGGGCAGAGAGAGAGGGAGAGCGAGAGAGAGACGGGCAGAGAGAGAGGGAGAGCGAGAGAGAGACGGGCAGAGAGAGAGGGAGAGCGAGAGAGAGACGGGCAGAGAGAGAGGGAGAGCGAGAGAGAGACGGGCAGAGAGAGAGGGAGAGCGAGAGAGAGACGGGCAGAGAGAGAGGGAGAGCGAGAGAGAGACGGGCAGAGAGAGAGGGAGAGCGAGAGAGAGACGGGCAGAGAGAGAGGGAGAGCGAGAGAGAGACGGGCAGAGAGAGAGGGAGAGCGAGAGAGAGACGGGC
>VCAZ01000001.1:15280596-15342370 GCA_005784505.1 Bagarius yarrelli | reverse complement strand
CAGAGAGAGCGAGAGAGATACGGACATAGAGAATCGAGATAGATACGGACGATAGGAGAGAGAGCGAGCGGAGCGAGCGCGACAGAGAGAGAGTTCGGAGAGAGAGAGCGAGAGAGATACGGGCAGAGAGAGAGAGCGAGAGAGAGACAGAGAGAGAGAGGAGGCAGAGAGACGGACACGGAGAGAGAGAGCGAGAGAGACACGGAAGATAGAGAGAGCGAGAGAGACGGACAGAGAGATACGGAAAGATGAGAGGGCGCGAGAGACGGGCAGAGAGAGAGAGAGAGGAGAGGCGGGCAGAGAGGAGGAGAGAGGAGGGAAGAGAGAGAGAGAGAGCGAGAGCGACGGGCAGAGAGAGAGAGAGGAGTACGGAGGGGCAGAGAGAGAGATGAGCGAGAGAGACGGGCAGAGGAGGAGGAGAGACGGGCAGAGAGAGAGAGCGAGAGAGACACGGCAATATAAGAGCGAGAGAGACACGACAGAGAGAGAGAGGCGAGAGAGACACTGGACAGGAGAGAGAGAGAGGAGAGAACGGGCAAGAGGAGAGGAGGAGACGGGCAGGAGAGAGAGAGAGCGAGAGAGAGCTTTGTGGTCAGAGAGGAGAGCGAAGGACGGGCAGAAGAGATAGAGAGGAGGAGAGACGGGCAGAGAGAGAGGGAGAGCGAGAGAGAGACGGGCAGAGAGAGAGGGAGAGCGAGAGAGAGACGGGCAGAGAGAGAGAGAGCGAGAGAGAGGAGAAGAGCAGAGAGAGCGAGAAGGCAAGGAATTGACAGAGGGGGGGGACAGGCAGAGGTGAAGAGAGAGAGAGGAGAGGCTTTAAACAGCAATTTGCATAGTGATTTGTCAGATCATTTAATCTTTAATACTTAAAAATGTGCTGAATTTTGTTCGGGTCAGAATAAATATTTGTTGTTAAATGAAAAGTTATTTTTAAATTCTTTTTCATTCTTTTTATTATCCCAGAAAGCAAGTTGTTCTAAGGAAAAAGTGTCATTTCTATTTTAAAAAATCTGCAACACCTGCACAAGCACAGTTTCTGCTGTTCCTTCAAACCGAACCTGAATATTTCACCATGTTCTTCCCTTTCGTCTGGTCTTCTTTCCACAGGATTCGGGAACCGCTGCACACAACCCAAAGGTCCAAGAAACCCTCCGTCCGAATGGACATGATCTCGAACGGACTACAGCGCCCTCTGCTGGCCTTTAAGTGTTAGCGGAGAGAAAGGATCACAGCTTAAAATCAGCACCATGCTTTAGTGTCCCAAACACCAATCTTCTTCTGCATAGAAGAGGGTCACCTTCTCTGCCGCGCTCACCGTCGCCTTCTCCTGGTGCTGCATGTGTGCCGACTGCCACGGACTAGCTGCAGCGGTGCTACGTCGTCTACTCGCTGGGACCACAATCCTGTTTTAGCTAAAATAGAGGCGGATCGGACAGCGGTGTGTCCCGCTGTCCCGGAAAAACCCTCTTCTCTTTTCTACACACTTCAACTTCTATGACAATTTAATAAGGCATATATATATATATATATACACAATCCCCCCCTCATAGGGACCGAGAACTACTGTCCGCTCGCTCATTTATACTTTCTCTCTTTTTGCTAACTCCTTAATAAACCTATATGCATTATTTTATAGGTGTACAAAATGTGCTATTGCTAAATATTCTTATTAACAGAAGATGTAAGAAGTTTGTGCATGAAGCCCCCATCAGACTGTGACCTGTAAATTATTTGCTCCTCTTATCACAAAGGGTTTTTTTTTTTTTCCCTCCTCTTTTTGTTTTAGTTGTTGTTTTTTTTTTTTTCTAAAAGTGAGCTGTTGTTTTTGGAGATTTCCTGAGATTTCACACAGGCTGTAACGACGCTTTTTGTAAATTGTATTTCAAAGGTTATTTTTGTATCTGCTTATTTTTATCCCCTCCTTATGAACCACACGTCCCGTTTCACCGGCCGCTGAGCCTCACTGTGCCTTTCTGCATGCCCCCCCTCCCTTCTGTCTGGTGTGTGTGTGTGTGACTGTGTGAGTACGTGTGTGTGGGAAATTGAAATGGGGATTTACATCATCACATTCAAGCCTCTGGGATCCTTCTTAACAATCCTGTTACCATGTTGCATAATTCAATTTCTCAGTAAAGGAAAAAAAAAAAAAAAAGACAAAGAGGAACAAACGGCTGTGGTACTGGTTTTTATATATATATATTTTCTCTTAAATACAATAAAATAACTTGCGCATAAGGAAAAACGCTTGAAATCTGTTGGAACGTGTGATAGGATTTAATCAGAACAATATGTACGGGAGAATTGAGAACCACAAACCAATGCACTGCTTTTAGAACCGGTGTCAGTATTTATTACATCGTTTTAGATCATATTCATTATGCACAGTGAAATTCTCTTCTCAGCATATAACAGCATAAGGATGTTGGGTTCAGAGCTCAGAACCACCATGTGCATCATCCTGAAGGAGAAGGGTTGAAGGACTTACCTGAGAAACAGACAGGGCAAGTCAGGACATGTTGGCGGGGGCTCAAACCCACAACCTTTAAAGCAACTGTTTAAACCGCCATTGAAAGTAATAAATGTAAACATTTAGAAACAAAACTGTAAATATGTAACATAAAGCAAACTGGGGGGTTTAATAAAATCTGATAAGGTCTCCCAGTGAGCAGGATTAACAGTAGGGTTTTTATCTAGTCTCACCGGCACGATACTGGAAAAAACACCCATATTTTGGGGGGTTTTTTTTTGCAATAAAATATACAATATTTTAAAAAAAATATCCAGATGACCCCAATATCTCTATACGGAAAGAATGATTTGAGGTGATTTTTTAAAAATAAAATGCCTGCTGGCGTAAAAATAATAAACTAATTGTAACCACAGATAATAAATAGAACCAAGATGTAGATGAAAAAGTTTTATGTTTTTTCTGGGGATTCCGATACAGAAATTAAATAATCGAATGTAAAATCATACTATATAGTCTTATACACCATATAAATGACACACAAGTAATCTTTGTTAAAGCTACAAACGTGATTGTTTCCTGCACCCAAAGTTGCTGGAAATATTTACAGACCATAAAAGAATGTACAAACATCAAACGTTCACTCGATTATTATTACTTTATACTTTGCCATTAATCCACTAATCACACGTGTTCTGAATTGTGGTTCAGTCGACTATCGTTTTCACTTAAAGATCCTGTAACGTGACTGTAGCACACGCACACATGGCGATGCTGATGATGGAAGCCATTATATTGCGCAGCCCTGATATGATCAGTTGACTGAAGGTCAACTCTCGAACTTTAGAAGCTTTAAAGTCGTTATCCAACGGTATTTATTCTACTAGAAACTGAAAAAAACTGGTGTGTCACCTTAATGTCCTTCTAGGAAAAATGAAGCTGTCGTGTTTACCGCCGTGTCACTGAGCGCTTATGAGGATCGATTGCACTTAGAATTCTTAAATAATTCGACCTTTAGGGTATGAAACCAGTCATTTAATCCACTTCCTTAAATGATTATTCTATAAATGCAGATCAGTCTGTTTCCGTTTTCATGCCTGTATCCTAACAACAGTGGTTAACATTGGTGTTGGACTGATACCAGAAAGACCGAGGGTTCGATTCCCAGCACCACCAAGCCACCACCGCTGGGCCCCTGAGCAAGGCCCTTAACCCCTAATTGCTCAGTTGTATAAAGAGATGAATGTAAGTCGCTCTGGATGAGGGCGTCTACCAAATGCTTTAAAATGTAACAACAAAACAAAATCAGATGTGATCGGTTGCGTCAGACACCTTTTTGGATAAGAAATCCAGAAGCTTCAGCTGTCACACTGAGGCTCTAAGGATGTAAGATTTCTATATTAAATCTCTGTTGAAATGTGATTGGTTAAAATGAACCCACCCAATAGCTTTGTGAGTAGTGCATTGACACAAATTGCACATTTGCACTCCGGACATCCATATCCAATGTAGGGACTTTTCCTGATTCCATCCCCTTTCCCTCTCTTCCATGTTTTTTTATTGCCCCATCTGTTAAATCATTAAGAAAGTGCCTAAAATATACATATATTTATATAAAGGAAACAAAAGAGAGATAAACCCAGTGAAGCAGTATGCAATATTTTATTTATACACCTGCAGATTTTAAGGACAAAGAAGTAAGAAACTGAAATTCTTCTGTAAGGATGACTGGACATCAATTCTACAGAACAGTTTAAAGCTTTCTGTTCATCTGAATAATTCATGAGTAACTGCTGTTGGAGTTTATTCATCTGAACCAGATTGAGGATCATCGACTGATTAGTGCAATATGGAGGAAATCCTGGAACCCGTTCACATAAGACGATTTCATGTATTATTCATTATTATTATTCAAATAAAATTGCGTTGGAAAAAAATGGTTCTGCGATGTCATGAGGTACAGACCAAAAGTCTAAAACTGTATATCTGCACCATTTTTGGACCAGTCTGACCCACCAAAGAGCCTGAGCAGCCAGGTCAGACTGTCAGCTATTGAAGAGTAGAAGATTCCAGTCTCCTCGTGTCTCTAACTGTCTCTACAGTTAAAAACTTACTTATTAGGCTGGGCCTTCTCAGATTTTATTGACATTTGGTAGCCATATTTGTTGTTATAGATCTTCTTGATCACACCAAATGTGAGAAGTTCCTAATGAAATTTAATTGAATCTGTTCAGGTATCCACTTTCAGTCAAAGTGATGTATATAAATCAGGGGTGTCCCAATCTTGGTCCTGAAGAGACGGTGTCCTGCAGAGTTTAGCTCCAACCCTAATTAAACACACCTGAACCAACGAATCAAGATCTTAGTACGTATACTTCAAACTTACAGGTAGGTGTGTTGAGGCAGGTTGGAGCTAAACTCTGCAGGACACCGGTTCTCCAGGACAGAGTTTGGACACCCTTGATATAAATACACCAAATGTGTATTAACTGAAATGTTTATTTTAGTGCCATTCTCAGTTCTTTACTTTATTCCCTTCACTCTTACACAACCTTTCCCTGAATGTTGAACAGATCTGTGATTTCCTGCCATGACCTGATTTACCCTCCACACCGGCGTGCTCTGTAGCTCGCTTGGCTGTGCCACCTTTGCACTTTGAACTCTCGTTACACTTTATTGCCCAGTTACACATTTCTTACATAATAAATAGATAAACATTATTCTATAATCCAGTGTGTGACTGGATGCCTCATCTCAAAGAAAGCTCTCAGATCTGCTCTGTAATACATTTTTTAATGACTGGGTTAAGTAGTGTTTTACTGTAGAATACTGGTCCATAATCTGGTACTGATCTCAGTAGGACTGATCTTACTGTATCTCTTATAAGACACTTCTTGAGAATACACTATGGCTACACTAAATCACACCCATGCGCCAGGTAGTGGTAGCGATGGTAGATCAAAGGTTAAGGTATTGGTCAGCTAATCAAAAAAAATTGTAGGACCATCGAGCTGCCACCGCCATGGCCCCTGATCAAGGCCTTCAACCCCCATACATGACAATGTCCCTGATCTCCATGAAGACATGATGTGTACTGGTTCCAGTGGAAGAACTGGTGGTACTGAACACCTTTAGGATGAACTGGAACACCGAATGAACCCCAGACCAGATGATTATAATATACGTGAGGGGAATATATCTTGAAGGAGATGTCCAACGAGCATGTGATGGTGGGATGAGAGCATTAGAGGATGTTCAGAATAACACGTAAAGTTCTGAACCTAATTCGGGGTCACAGGGATCTGCTGGAGTCTATCCCAGCCGTCTCCTAAAGGGGACGCTGGGGTACACCGTATACAGGTTGCCAGTCCATCACAGGGCCACACACTTACTTCTGTGGACAAATTTAGAATCACCAATCAACCTAACATACATGTTTTTGGACTGTGGGAGGAAACGAACCCTGGACCGTCTTGCTGTGAGGCAACAGTGCTAACCACTAAGCCACCATGCGAACCCTGCTTTATTTATTTAAGTAATATATATTAATTACGTATGTAAATATTTTATTATTGTGTTGTACTAGTTGTTACTAAATAAAGGAAGAAACCACAGAGGCAGGAGAAGCGCTCACTCCCGGTGTCTCTCAGTCTTGTTCTCACACCTGGGTACTGTTTATGCACGCCACTAGATGGCGGTAAAGACCCAGAATTCTTCTGTGCGGCTATACAGTGGAATAATCCAAACTGTTAACATCCTTTTAGAGTAAATCATTCAAGACAATTATAATAAACGTTGTTACAACGTTATAGTTATGTTTCCAGCAGTATTCCTGCGAGTTTTTATACATAATTACACGTCGTTTTCGTTTAAGATGGAGTGACGTCAGTGCCGTAGCCATGCCCCTGGTGACGCGTTAGCTCCACCCACAGGCCTGGTTTCCTGGGCGATATTGCGTTAGCATGAAGCTCACAGTAAAGTAGGCTAAGTGATTAGCCGAGGCTTGATGTCATTCATTTTCGGACTAGCAGGCTGTACTAGTTTAACACACGTGTCTGTGTTGGTCGGGATGAACCGAACCACTGAATCGATTAATCCGGAATCCCGGTCCAGGGTGTGTGGATAAATCCTTTATTAGCAGCCAGTCATGGCCGGACTGATCAAGAAGCAGATCCTCAAGCATCTCTCCAGGTCAGTGTTCAGCTTCACCCTCATAGCTCTCTCTCTCTCTGTGTGTGTGTGTGTGTGTGTGTGTGATCAGCTCTAATCAACCTAGTTAACTACCTACCTTGTCTTGATTGCTGCTTTGAACACTGCTAATGGTGTGTCAGTGACCGAGTGTCCATTAATTCTCTGTAAAGTGATAGACAGTCTAAGACTTTCGGGACTCAGGCAAGGTGAAGCACTTACACCAGCTAGTCAGGACCGGTAGGACACAGTTAAACCTCCGCTGATTTAGCAGGTAATATAAGGTTAAACTCCTCAGCTTCTTATTTCGTTCTGATTGGTTCAACCTCCTGCCCAGTTAACTTCCGAATCATGGCAGTATCTGGTTATTACCCAGCATGCACTGTGATCATCTGAAGATTATTTATCAATGTAGATCAGTTGGGTTATAACGCTGTAGAGGAGTTTTATTACCTGTATCAGCAGCACTCTTAAGGAGAACGTTACACACACACACACACACACACACCACACACGACCTCAGAAACTGATTAGTAGATTTATTGCAGATAAAATGATAAATTAGTCTACCAGGGACACCGTCTCAGTGAGAGTGATCAGTTATCTATAACACAGGTGTAGTGACCGGTGATTGGTTATTATAACAGTGCATCGGGATGTTGGTTATTATCAACCATGATTGAAACAGTGATTGGTTGTTATAAACAGTAGCAGTGATTTGGATCAGGTGATTGGTTGTTGATTATAGTAGTGACAGGTATGATAAACAGTATGACTGTGACGTATTGTTGTTATCAACATTAGTTATAAACAGTGATTGGGTTATTATAAACGTATTGTCCGGTGATTGGTTATTATAAACAGTAGTGACCGGTGATTGGTTATTATAAACAGTAGTGACCGGTGATTGGTTATTATAAACAGTAGTGACCGGTGATTGGTTATTATAAACAGTAGTGACAGGTGATTGGTTATTATAAGTAGTGCGGGTGATGTTATTAAAAACGTGATGGTTATTATTAAAAACGTAGTGATCGGTGATTGGTTATTTTATAACAGTAGTGATCGGGGAGTGATGGCGTGTTTTGAAAACAGTAGTGATCATGATTGGTTATTATAAACAGTGGTGACAGGTGATTGGTTATTATAAACAGTAGTGACAGGTGATTGGTTATTATAAACAGCAGTGATTAGTTGTTATGAACAGTAACGATCAGTGATTGGTTGTAATGAACAGTAATGATCAGTGATTGGTTGTAATGAACATTATTGATCAGTGATTAGCTGTTATGAACAGTAATGAATGGTGATTAGAGCTGGTGGATTCCCAGCTCCACCAAGCCACCACTGCTGGGCCCCTGAGCAAGGCCCTTAACCCCCTTAATATTGTAAGTCGCTCTGGATAAAGGCGTCTGCCAAATGCTGCAAATGTAAATGTAAATGTGATTAGCTCTTATGACTAATAGTAATCAGTAATTAGTTGTTATGAACAGTAATGATCAGTGATTGGTTATTAGAATCATTATTGATCAGTGATTGGTTGTTATGAGCGGTAGTGTTCAGTGATTAGTTGTTATGAACAGTGATTAGTTATTAGGATCAGTTGTGATCAGTGATTGGTTGTTATGAACAGCAGTTGATTCTTATGATCGAGTTGGAGAAGCTGTAATCTAATACACCTGCTGAAAAACCCTTTGTATGTGTGTGTGTGTGTGTGGGGGGGGGGGGGCTTTAGACGTTTAATAAAGCTCCTTGCAGGTCTGCTCGATTAGTTTGTTGTGTGATACAGAAGTGCTGATAAAAGGAGAATTCGAGCTGGAATGTTGTCAGTCGAGGTGCTAACAGGTGCCACCAGTAAAATGACTCCTATGAATCAGATTCGGAATCAGCTTTATTGCCATGTACAGTGGGATAAGATTTACAATGAATGTGTCATTGTGTAGCAATGCTCGATAAGGACAGTAACAAAAGATACTGTAGAAATAATCTAGAAAATTAAACACATGTTCATGCACAGACGAATGCGCAGACTTAAAGACAGGGTGCAATATAGTGGACTGGGTGTGTGTGCGCATATGTGTCACGTGGAAGGATAAAGCTAAACGTCTTTACCCAGATCAGGATCTCTGTGCGGTTGGTGTTGTCATTGCGGATGACTGTGTGTTTTTCAGCTCAGTGGATCAAAATGTGGCTTGTGTAACGTGTAGACGTGGCAGCCGGACACACTCGGTGTTACAAACTGTTTATTTTCTTCACCACCAAGCCACGATGTGGGTGCCAGAGACGTCGGCCGATTTGAATGGTGTGATGGTGTCAGTCCACGCCCAGGCTGAGCTTGTGTTTGTACTGCTGTGATGTCATATGTTAATTATACACACGATGGACTGACCTTTTGGTTCTCCTGGAAGAGGAGCTCCTGAGCTGAACTGCTGATGTGTGCTTATGAATTTAAAGAGTCGAGTGTGTGTTTGTGGAGTGTGTTGTTTTTGCGCTGCAGGATAACAGTTGGGGCTGTAGGAAGTTTAGGAATGATTTACTTTTTAATTGGTTTTTTCTTTTTTTTTATTGCATAATGCAAGTATTAAAAAAAATAACAGCATTATATTTATTTTTTGGAGAACTGGAATTTTTTTCTGAAGCAGGAGAACGCTCTAGTCCAGACACAAAATGATTCTCTATGATTCATGAGACATAAAACAACACAACACATGCTTCAGGCTCATTTCAGTGAGAGTGACTACCATAAGGTGGAGCACAAATGGGTTAAGTTGCCGATGACATCATCATCATCATCATCAGTTTCCACATCACACGTAGAGCATGAGTGACGAAGGAACGCTGGTGGACACAGGAAAGGTGACCTTACTGCTTATAATGGCACTTAAAAAACACACACACACACACACACACACAAGGTGAGTTGAATATGATTGTGTGCACAATGGAAAAGTCATCCTAGTCCCAAGTTTTAATGTGTTTAAGAGATGAAAAAAAGAAGGAAATATATGTTAAATCTAAAAAAAAAAAAATTACAGATCATGCTGATGTTCATATCTACAATTTCCCCAGAACGTCTGGTTAGACTGGTAAACTTTTAAATGAATTCTAATTGCACACTCCGATGTCCTCTAGATAAGGGTGGGTTCCGTCTCAGTCTAATTGCTCTCAAAGTTTCCTCCTCATCGTTGCCTCGGGAAGTTTTTTCCTCTCCACCGTCACCTCTGACTCACTCAGTAGGGAGAAATGTGAACCTAACATTTAAACACCTAAACCAAACATTTTTTCCTCAGAATTTTTATGATACTTAAAAGCGGCTTGTCACAAGGTCCCCTGTTGGGCATTAAACTTAATTGAAATAGTAAATTGCATTGAAATCCTTGGCGCTAAGAAGTAGAATCTGAGCACAGACTCACCCAGACTAGATTAGAGAAAAATCAGCTGTTTAGTTGTAGTCATGTGTTAGTATTTTCATCAGTCATTAATTTTCTCTATAAAATCTGTGTAAATAAATGAACAGCAGGTCGACCATCGAACTTGCTTATATAGGAAACCTTTTACTCGATCAGAAACATGAGAAATATTTAGCTAATTTATCTGAACCGTGGGATTCAGCGGATCTGCCGCACTCGTAGCGTGTAGCAAAACAGACGGTCTGACAAAGTCGGTGTGTGTGTGACATTCCTGGGTCCGAGGAATTCAGTGGATTCTAGCCACTGGCAAAATCTGTCAGAATTCCTACTGAATGAAGTGACTCAAAGGATCCGTTCAGTGAGTCAGAAGGATTTGGATCCATAAATAGATTCGGATTTCACATCTCTAGAAAGAAGTTGCATAAAATGTTCAGATCTTAACTGTTGGCTTGGTGGCCTGCAACTTCTTGCATCTTTTACTTCTGGTCGAGCTTATGAAAAATGCATACTAGCCGAGAGAGAGAGAGCGAGAGAGCGAGAGAGAGAGCGAGAGAGCGAGAGAGAGAGGAAACTTGGATATGAATTGAATGTGTGTCATCAAGCGTCTGGCCTGCTGCTCCACCAGCCAAATGATCTGCCCGTACCAGCACAAGAGAATAACACTGTTTTAGAATAAACCTTTAACCAATCAAACATTTGAAGCACAGCTCTCATCCTGCTTCCTAGTTGCTTACACACTCAGAGTTTGTGTGTTTGTGTGTGTCCTGGCCTGGCCTGACTTCTGTGTTGCATTTCCACACACACTGTGTAAAGAACATCATGTGCTCAATAATTTATACTGGAGGCCTAAAGGCCTTCCACTGTGTTTGTTAAGAATAAAGAAGATAATAGAAGCGATGCCTTCACTGAAACCTAGAGATAACACTGTTTCTTTTCTTTTATTGTCACTAAAGAAACACTATTTAAGTTCATGGTGGTATACAGCAGATATTGTCTTTCTTTATAACTTATAGACGTTTTAAATATTCACCTATTCATAACTTTTTGTAGGCTGGTCTGTTTTCATAATGTTAACATGACGCTGAATAAAACAAGCTGTGATTGGTTGCGTCACATGTCAGTCACATGTTCTCTATGCCAATCAAAGCTGCTACGGTGTCCAGTGCTTTCAAAACACAAGGGAAGTCTTCTACCATAATGCGACAGTCTGTAAAGAACATGGATGGAACTGGTGGACTCGTCATGTGGTTTACATACATTTACAGTGTTTATCTTTAGCTTATCTGAGCAATTTGGGGTTAAGGGCCTTACTCAGGGGCCCAGCAGTGATAGCTTGGTGGTGCTGGGAATTAAATCCTGATTTTCCAACGTCTTAACCACTGCGCTACTTCTTCCCCCATGTTTATTTTTTCCTCAGTGGGCTGTATGAATCATTTGTTCACTTGCCCTTGATAAGAGACTGTTCACACCTTGGAACCGGTTTGGTGGGTCACCTTGTGTCGGTTGCCAGGTTTTAGTGTGTGTGTGTTATGTGAATTTCTGGGACAAAACTGTGTGGTTCTGTTGAGTTTCAATTAGTGAAATAATTCTACCCTTGCACATTAGCAGTTCTCCGCACATTAAATAGTTCCCTGTGTGGTGGTTTCCTTAGGTTGTGTTGTGTAATTTTTTTACAGTCCTCACACTTTATCCGGTGTAAGACTGACTGAATCTGCTGTCTCGCTCTGTACATTCATAAACCCGGCTTTAATATGCTTCTTATTATATAATTATATATTAAATATTATAAAACTGTAGTTATTTTTTAGCTGCCAAATCTTTAACAAATACCGTTATTTAAAATCGGGTCGGTTGTTTGACATTTTTTATATTTAATGTAGGGCTGCACGATATATCGTTTTATCATCAATATCGCGATGTGTGTATCTACAATAGTCACATTACAGGATGTGTATTACTTTATTAATCAAGTGATAAGCTGTTTCTGACTGTCCATATTGGTACCACAATGCATTAAACCAGCGTTAATCCAGAACATTAATCCAGTGTTAATCCAGCGTTAATCCAGAACCCAGGATAAAGACCAGTGTGGGAAAGTCCTGAAAGGTTTAGTACAGAAAAAAACTTCAGCACATCAGCTCTCTACGCTGTGGTGTACTGACAGGTTTTTTTTTTAAAAAAGGAAGCTGCAGCAGTAAAGGAGGATGTTTATCTCGTCCGCAGCGCAGCTACAGTGGAATTTACAGTTCAAACATTTACATACTTAACGCTTACAAGTGTTTCTGTTTATTAAGATGGTTTTACTCTGCACAATTCCGGCAGCTTTTTACAATTAATTATCACTAGAACCAATACTGTACGAATAATCCTGGTGATTATTCTGCAATAGAATGTGCCACATCATGTCCTTCATGTCAGATAATACAACAAATGTCCTCAGATTAAAAGATATTCTGACAGAATGGGTGTTTAGCAAAATGGCATGGAGTTAATTAGCTAGTTACACACACACACACACACATGGAAGCTGTTATTTCCCCTTACCCTCTTCTCGTAACAGACTCCCTCACTGCAGCTACAGTTTAACAAACCAGTTCCAAACTGTTCTGTTTCCATTTCTCCATTCTCACTATAGTGTGAGGAGCTGAGTGTTGTGTAAACTGAGGTCAGTGGAGCAGTGGTTAAGGTGTTGGAAGATCTGCTAGTTGAAAGATCAGGGGTTCGATTCCCAGCACCACTAAGTTGCCACTGCTGGGCCCCTGGACAAGAAGATTATGTTGAATTGAGTTTTAAATGTTAGTGTGTGACACATCAGATCATGTCCCAAATCATGAATAAAACATGGGTGGTGTTTAAGTTGCAAGACCTGCAGTAGCTATGACTCAGAGACATGGACTTACAGTAAGTCTTCACCCCTTTAATAGCTCTGTAAATTCCTTACACAATCATCTGCTTCCTGTACAGAAGTGTAATTAAATTCCTTTTCTTCTTTTTCTTGCAGTAGTTTTACACTTTAAAAATGTTGTAAGCGTTTTATTTCATTTATTTATTCTCTTTTTCTCTCACTCGCTCTAGGTTTGCTAAGAATCTGTCCCCGGATAAGATCAATCTAAGCACCTTAAAAGGAGAGGGTCATCTGACCAATCTGGAGCTGGATGAGGAAGTGCTGCAGAACATGCTCGATCTGCCTACATGGCTGGCTATCAACAAGGTCTTCTGCAACAAAGCAGCCATTCGGGTTAGAAGCAGATTTACTTCACTTTAAAGCATCAGCCTCATATCGGCACAGAATTAAAACCCAAGTTATAGCGGTACTGCATCAGCCCGGCATTATCCCTGTATCAGCACCGGATCATACTGTGTCCATTTAAGACTGAATTCGGTTAGCATTGCTAAACAAAATCAGCAGTCAAAAATGTTAGGAATATTGCAAATCAGTCTAGGAGCATCTAGTGTCAGACTCAGATGCCACACCCATGAACCGCTGGTGGAACGCCTAAAACATATGGCACAAAGAAACTTGTTTGGAAACCCCTCCAGTCCCTCTGGTTGGACTACCTGACCTAACACTGCACAAAATCATCTGTGATTGATTGCTTTACATGTCAATCAAACGCCCTTTTGGCAATGAAAAGCTGCTATTGGATTTGTATGCTCTGCGAGACTATACAGACATAAGACACACACACCGACACTGGGTTTTAGGGTTTGGCCTGTAATAGCTGTAAAGCCCTGAAGCACAAGTGTTTCCTGTTTTTTGGCAAAGTTGTTGTACCAGTTAGTTAAGATTTAATTTCCAAACACAGGAGCTTGTTTAAATCTTTAAATCAGAGCAGTGTGGAACTGATGCGATCTTCTACATCCTCCTAAACCAAAGCTTGGTTTGGTAATTAGTGCAAACATTGTATAAAAAGAGGGAAAGAACTCTAGACACCCTCTGTCCATCAACAGGTGCTGATGTTGTATAAAAACAAAAAAAAAAAGGCCCGATGTGGGATGTATCCTAAGACCGCTAATGTTTGATTTTAATTGTGTGTGTGTGTTCAATTAGATCCCATGGACAAAGCTGAAAACACATCCTATAACCCTGGTAAGTGTTGTTACTCACTTCACCTTCTGTACCCGGTGTCCTGTGTCTTATTAAATTTTTATACGTTTTGAAGTTTCATAGTTCAACAGATAAAAGCCGGAACTCTAACCTGGTCCATCTGTGTACAAGAAATTCTGTGAGTTCTGTAAAAGGTCACATTGTTTATCTGTCTTTTAGTCTCTGGACAAAGTGGTAATGGAAATGAGCACCTGTGATGAGCCACGCCCACCCAACGGACCCTCTCCCATAGCAACAGCCTCAGGTCAAAGGTCAGTGCTTATTACAACTGCAGGATACTTTGTATTTTACCCTCTGTATTCTTTTATTAAAGTGTATTTTGCTTCTTTACTCTATTTCAGTGAGTATGGTTTTGCCGAGAAGGTAGTGGAGGGCATTTCTTTGTCTGTGAATTCCATCGTTATCCGGATCAGTGCCAAGGCCTTCAATGCCTCGTTTGAGCTCTCTCAGTTGCAGGTCTACAGTGTTAACACTAGCTGGGTGACCAGCGACCTACGCTACACTCGCATCCCGGACCCCGGTCGTGGAGAGGTAAACACACCTGCACCCACTGTAGAAACTACGAGTCTTTGGAGCTCTGTGTACTCAGATTCAGTGTGTGTGCTTTGCTGTAGATTCTGACCTTCAAGGAGGTTAGCTGGCAGATGATACGGATTGAGGCTGATGCTATCCAGAGCACTGAACACGAGGTGCTCAGTGCACCTATTCGTCTCATCACCAATCAGTCCAAAATCAGAGTCACACTAAAGAGAAGGGTAAGTTTGTTTTCTGTTCTACACTTACCATCTACTACATTAAGAGCAGACTCTTGTCGCAGCAGACGCTTGTCGCGGCAGACGCTTGTCGGGGCAGACTCTTGACTCTCTGTTGCAGTTTTTTTTGTTAGGAGAT
Organism: Bagarius yarrelli; assembly: GCA_005784505.1. Classification (NCBI taxonomy): domain Eukaryota; kingdom Metazoa; phylum Chordata; class Actinopteri; order Siluriformes; family Sisoridae; genus Bagarius; species Bagarius yarrelli. Next base: position 15,327,306 of record VCAZ01000001.1, on the reverse strand, counting down.
GGTTGTGTTTGTCTAAAGATACACACTGATTGATTGAATTTGCATGAATAGTTGGGATTGCAAATTATCGCGGTATTAAATTTATGCCAGGAGTAAATTGTGTTTCAACAGTCTAAATGAATTTGCTCCTCTGACCTAAACAATAGTAAAAGACACTAAGCAGAACTGCCACATGATTGGCTAATTGTACCTAATAAATTGCATGGTTAGTGTGTATTATTAAGCTTAAGAGACTTATGTAACACTTTAAGTGTTAGCCTAGTCCCAGCTGAGCATTTACTATTGCTGAGGATAAGACCTGTATAAAACTCATGATGAATTTCAGACCACTTTGTACATATTCCCAGTCTGTCTGGGGTAAACAGCTTTCCTGAGGTCATTCCAGAGCAGCACCGTGGGGTTAAACGCTGGGTTCTAATTAGAGATAATTGTCGTATTGTGCACTTTATGGTTGTGCACTTTGTTTGTTGTTTTGTGTAATTCTGTGTTTTGTGTAGCGCCATGGGTTCCTGGAGAAACGTTGTTTCATCTCACTGTGTACTGCATCTGCTGTATATGGTTGAAATGACAATAAAGCTCCTTAAACTTGAACTTGAACTATTGCATAACCCAACAAGCGTTAGTTGCTTTATCACCATCCTGATATTATTCTGTAAGATATCTTGCTAATCCGAAGAACTTATTTTTATATTTTTTTAGCCTTAATAATTGCAAGTAGTCCAATCTGAGGGTTAAGGGCCTTTTCTTAGGGGGGCCAGAAGTGGCAGCTGGACTTTCAGGGGATTTTGTGAAGAAAAAAACATATTATACACTATAGTCTTTTAAATATTTAGCTTTTTATCTAACACACACCTCTTGCTGTGTTTTCTGTTTTACAATAAGATAAAGGATTGTCATGTTGTGGCATCTAAACTCATCCTGATCCTGGATGATCTGCTGTGGGTGCTGACGGATTCACAGCTGAAAGCCATGGTGCAGTACGCCAAGTCTCTGAGTGAAGCTATGGAGAAATCAGCGCTGCAAAGGAAGAGCATGGCAACTGACTCCTCTCAGGTGAGTGAGGGGTCAGGCTGGCTCAGTGTGTGTGTGTGTGTGTGTGTGTGTGTTTGGTCAGTGTATGTCTCTGGATGCCTGTGTGTCTGTGTTTTCAGTGTGTGATTGTTAGTTTGTGTGTTTTTGTCTGTGTGTAAGTGGCATTGGGTGGGTGGCTGTGTGTGTGTGTGTGTGTGTGTGTGTGTGTGAAAATGTTCACTGTATCCTTGACTTTTTTCAGAAACAGGCAGAAAATACAAGATTCATGTAACGGCTTACTTGAGTCTTGTAATATTTTTTTCTTTCTACTTTTTTTTTTTCTCTCTCTCGTGTGTTAATGTGTGTGTTAGGCAACAGTGGCCCCCGTGTCTACACAGCAGGTGCCCACACAGCAGGCCTCAGCTGCAACTGACCCAAGTGCCTCCATGGCTCACCTTTTTAATGCCTTCGATGTGTGTGAAACCTCCCACCACCTGCAGATTACACACCTCGACTTGCACATCTGCGACGACATTCACGCCAAGGACAGAGGTAGCGCACACCAGCCACACGGAAGAAACACAGCGCAGAATTTGTCCTACAAATATCTGGCAGGTCACTCTTTCGCTCTCTCTCCTTCGTGCTTCCTCTCTCTTTTGCGTGCTCTCTTTCTCTCTCTCTCTGTCTCTCTCTCTTTCTCTCCCCCTTTTTTTTGTCCTCCAGGGATTGATAAGAGGATCCAAGGTGGGGCCATGCAGCTCTCTTTCAGTTCCATCACCATGGACTACTATCCGTTTCACAGAGCAGGTATAAACACAACAACAGTATTAGTGATCATAACTAGAAACTGATAAATACATTAACTTATAAGGTTTTTAGAACAGCTCATTTTGTAAAAATAATATAATAAACTATATAAAATATCATGTTGTGAGGATAACCGATTTCTGAAACAATTACATCAGAATATAATATAGGGGCAGTGGTGGCTCAAATAGTTAAGGTGCTGAGTTGTTAATCTGAAGACCAGAAACACCTGGGTTCAAGCCCCACCACCAAGTCAACCACTGTTGGGTCCTTGAGCAAGACCCTTAATCCTTCCTGCTCCAGGGGCGCTGTATCATAGCTGACCCTGCGCTCTGACCCCCAACTTACTAAGATGGGATATGCAAAAAACACTGCATTTCATCGGCTCTGTACGCGTACCTTGCACAATGACAATGAAGTTAAATATTTGTTTAATTTTATTTATATTTAATGTGTATATAATGTGTATAATGTGAATCAATAATCAAATAACAATTCTCTGGATTAAATCATTGATTGGAATTTTTCATCGAAAAATTATCATCACACAGATCTTCTCTGAATTATTGGACGTTAACTCCAGCTGGAAAAATTTGCAGTAAGAAGTCAGTCTGATTACATTTTTCCTTTCTTTGTGCGTGTGTGTGTGTGTGTGTGTGTGTGTGTGTGTGTAGGTGAGACCTGTCAGCACTGGATGCACTACAGTGATGCCACTAAGACCCGTGAAACCTGGGCTCGTGCTCTTCTAGAAGAATATAGGACTAACATGGAAATGCTGAAAAATGCTATCAGCGGACAATCTCGGTGCTCCCCTCAACATGGTAAGACTCCTGTCTCTCTGACAAAAGGATTTTTTTTACACCTAAAAAGCATTTTGGCTAATTAAAAAGTGGCCAACTGCTTAGCAGGTATAGCTGCTGGTCACCGCTGAGCTAAAATCATGTTGTTCCATTTTCAACCATCAAACAAGAACTGAACATTAACATTAAAAATCCAAACGTTCTAAAATCCTCATACTTTCATGGAGCTGCTGTTACAGATCAACTAAAACTGAAAAGCCACCTAGCGTTCTGAACTAAAAGTTTCCTGCAGTCAGCTGCCATCATGCCTAGTAACAATCTTTAGTTGTGTATTTTCCATCATTTTGTTTTACATTCAATGTCTTGCGTATTTATACTGTGCCGTTTAGCCAGCATTACTCTTTTATGTCGGCATGCTTGATGGTGCGTAATACAGAAGCACCTCATAATTAATTAGTTTGTTATCTTTTTTATGATCCGCATTTTACAGACGTTATCGTCTGTATGAATTTGTTAGTGTGATTTTATTTATTTATTTATTTTTTCACAGCACACTCTCCTAACCGAACATCACCATTTTCCCAAAGTGCTGAGCTTACAGTGATGAGACAGAACACCTTACATTCACAAGATGCTAATAATCCACCAATCAGACATCTGCTCATTTACATAAAGTTTATCATTTCTAGGTTTGGTTTTCATGTGATTGTGAACATTGTCTTTTAAACATGCTATCTAGAGTCTATCATGCAGTCTAGATTGATGTTTAATTTTTCTATTCAAAGGCTTTTTGGTAAATCATTCTTTCCGCTGCATAACTTAGATGTGTAAAACCTTTTAACTGGTTTGTGTTCTAATATATGAAATGCTGTACACATTGATTGTCTGTGTAAACAAACATATCTTCCCAGCCCCACCAAGCCACCAATGCTGGGCCCTTGAGCAAGGCCCTTAACCGCCAATTGCTCAGTTGTATAACAAGGAATATTGTAAGTCGCTCTGGATAAGAGCGTCTGCCGAATGCTGCAAATGTAAATGTAAATGCATTCATACATAATCTTGGAAATATCCTGCTTAAAAATTATTTTGTCAAAAAAAAAATGGTAAAATTGTTAAGCAATTCTTTTTTACAACCTCCCGAAAAGCGTTATTGAAAACACAGTCTAATAGAAGGCAGGTTCAGTCCTGGGGCTCAGACTAGGACATGGTGGAGCTTAGAGCTGCACGATATTGTAAAAAAAACAGACATATTGCGATATATATATATATAACAATATGAAAATTATTTACCGGATGACCTGAATATCACTATTTGTAAAGAATAAATTATTTAATTTTAGGTGATTTTTAATGAAAATGACATCTGTATAAAATATAATAAACAAATTGTAAGCATAGATAAATACAATAGAACAAAGATGCATATGTGTTTCATGTTTTTTTCTGGAGATTCAGATATGGAAATTGAATAAATTTAAGCAGAAGTGATCTTTATTAATGCTACGGAAGAGATTTTTTATTGCACTTGATCACTTGAAACTTGTCCCAACCTTAAAACAATGTCCAAATGCTAAACTTCCCCTCTATTATAAAACTCTATTATTAATCACATGTGTTGCAGTCAAATATAATCTGCAGTTGACACTACACATCCTGTAATGTGACTGTTGCAGATGCACACATTGCGATATCGATAATAAAACGATATATTGTGCAGCCCTAGCGGAGGTTTATCAAGCGCAGTCTTCACGATTGTTTCAGTTGACTCACTCCATGAGCTAAGCGACTTCTCTTTTTTTTTATTCTTTGGATTTATCCGTCTGTAAAGTCGTTCCTTTGCACCATACAGATGTTTCTACTCTTCATGGTCCGAACCTCATCAGTGATCTGTTTGCACAGTGTTCTACCCTGCACATGACTGTACACTGACTGTGTACACTCTGTGTACACCTGCTGCAGTAAAGGAATCATATATAAACATTAGTGCATCTATACAATTAAAACATCATTTCTAAAATTGATAAAAATGTATGGAGGGCAGAGAGTGGCCGATAGTAATGGCTTGTGTGTCCCCATAGAGGAGCTGAGTGCTGGCGTAGTAGTTAGGCAGCTGGACTCTGATGCTGAAGCTTGGGATCCATTCCCACACTGCTGCTGGTGCTCGGAGCCAGGTACCTCTCTGGTGTGCGTTTGGGGTGCCATAGTCTCACACACACAGAGATGTGCTCTCGGCTATATGTGTGTGTGAGACATTTTATTGCTTTTATGTTTTCTTCATGCAGGCAAAATCTCCACCAGTACAAGCACTACTTTCTCTCAGGCATCTAGCCCCAGATCCCAGCTTATGTCTAGCTCCATCGTACTGCGTATGGCTGACTTCAGTATTTACCAGGTGAGTGTCAACACACACACACACACACACACACACACACACACACACACACACACACACACCACACACACACACACACACATATACACAGAGTGTTAAGACTAACAGAGACATATATATCCAGGAAAAGAGAGAGAAATATTGTTGGCTACGATATTAATATAGTAATGTATAAAATTATATTAAAAGTCTGCATTTTTTTAAAAATGTAAATGATATGTTTATACGATAGAATTTCTGTTAAAGATGTAAGATGGATCATTAGCTAAAAGCTCTGCTGTTCACCTATTTTTGGCCCGGAGATATATTTAATTAAAAAAGTTTTAGTATTTTTTTTTGTCAGATTGAATATTTCTTATTATTGCCTATTCCGCCAAACACATGTTTTAAATCCAGCTGTTGTTGTTCGGTTTTAGGTATCCACAGCGGACCAGCGGCGCACATCTCCTAAAGCAATGATATCCTGTAATAAAAAGACTTTGTACCTACCCCAGGAGATGCCTGCCATCCATCTGGAATTTACAGAGTATTACTTTCCTGATGGAAAGGACTACCCAAGTAAGACAACATTCCACCTGTGGTATTGATTAATACCATGTTAAATATATTCCCAGATCTACCCCATTAAATTGCCACTACCCTTGCTAAAGTTAGGACTAACCCAGCTAGATACTGATTGGGGGTGTGCGGTATGACCAACCTTCTATTTCACGGTATGAGTAATTTTATTTCATGGTACCAATATATTTTACCATATAGTTATTTATGTAGATAGTTATTTTTAATAATCTAAAAAGATCTACTTATTTAAGCATCAAACTTAAAAACTTATGAAATAAAAAATGGACATTCATTACTTTTTCCCTTGAATTGGGTCTTAAATATAGTAAATGAAATGTGAACTTGGATTAAGTTTATGTAACAACATATTCCACTGTATGTCACAGTTTACAATTGTGTGGATAAACATTATAAAAAAAAAACTTTCCTATTTATTTATTAATGAACATCTTTTCACAGGTAGAAAATAAATACTGGGAAAAATTTTAAATATTATAAATATGTAAACACTAAAAAAAATCCTCACCTGTTTGTTCAACTTTCAGCGTTGCGTCAGTCCCACGTGCAATGTCTTGCTCAGACTAGGGCACGCCCACTTATTTGCATGTCTCGGTAAACACGAATAAAAAAAATGTGCTGTGGTAAAGTGTGTTAAGGCACCAGTACTCGCATGCGTCATTGCACTCCGGTCACCCGGGCTCGATTCCGGCTTGGTTTTCTTTCTGGTCCCAAACCCTTCTCTTTCTCCTCTATTTCATCTCTGTCCTTTAGAAGATTTAACATCATCTAAAAGATCAGTATTAGGGTTAGGGGTATAACCAGATTATATATTTAAATATATCATATACATACATATATCTATTTGTGTGTGTGTATGTATATATATGGTATATATATCTATATCTATATCTGTATATATCTATATGTATCTATATATCTATATCTATATCTATCTGTATCTATCTATCATATATATATCTATCTGTTAGTCTATATATATATATATATCTCGTCATACTGATCTTTTAGATGATGTTAAATCTGTTAATAAGGCTACTCTGTTGGTAACCATTACAACAAGATCTGCACATGTGAGCTATTTGTGGCACAGCGATTAAACAGATGGTCAGTCTGGCTACTGCGCCGGCATAATGAGTCCTGGCTACAACGAAATCTGAATCTGTATACTGAATCGCTGTTGAACACGATTTGCCCAGCTGATTGCTTCAGACAGGGTTATTAATAAACAATTAGAGAGCCAGTGCGTGATTAGGTAAAATCTGCAGGTTCATCAGCCATGTTGTTTCTTCTTGTTGTGTCGAGTCGTTATTTGATGGGATTTTTGGAACAGGTAAGAAGCAACACCTAATGTGTGTGTGTGTTTGTGTGTGTTTTACAGTTCCCTGCCCCAACCTATATACGCAACTCAATGCCCTGCAACTAGTCGTTGATGCACAGAGCCTGGTGTGGCTCAACCTGTTTGCTCTGGATCTGCGCCACAGCCTGGTCCAGTTCATGGAGCTCTATAAACTTAACGACTCCCAAAAACCTGATGAGCACATTGACATTAAAGTCGACGGTCTCATGCTTAAGGTGAAATAATTTGCCTTCTAATGAACCCACATTTTGACCCAATAATAGTTTACAATAGCATTAAATAAGTAACCCGATTATTGATCAGTAATCAGATTATTAATCAGTATCTAGTTTATTAATCAGAAATCAGATTCTTAATCAAGAATCAGATTATTAATTAGTAATTAGGTTATTATTTAAGACGACCTCTGGTTTGATCTTGGAGAAATAGGCAAAATATCTTTGTTACTTCTGATAGAAACCTTCTGTAATGAATCCGTGATTGAGGTCCAATAGCCTCAATGTTCTTTTTCTAAATATTTTAAATGAACTGCATGGTTAAAAACCTCTAGTCTCATCACATTAAATCGACTTGTCAATAAACAGATCTGCATGTGTCTGTGTGCACAGTTGGTGATTCCTGGTGACCAGAATCAGTTCCAGCCAGACCAGCCCCGCTCCATTTCAGTGCAGACATCTGAAATGGTGGCCACGAATACACGCTACGCATCGGGTTGCTCTCGCTCAGACCTCGAGATTCTGCTGCAGGCTTTCAGAGAGCAGTCCTTTTTCACCTCCTCTACGTCCTCCTCATTTCCTGTACTTCACCCAGTCTTCCAGCGGCATGCACATGAAAGGGACACATGCCTGCATGATGTTTACCGTGGTCTGACACCTCCTGCCCTCAGCACTGATGCCCTCAGGGCACCAGCAGCCACCGATCTGTGGGCTCTACGCTTTTCCCAGTTCTGGGTGGATTACGAGGGTCCCCGAAACCACCGGCCCTCACCGTGTGTTGATTCCTTTCCGCTTACCCTGTGGCTGTGCCAGCCTGCCCGCTATCTTCAGCACCAACAGAAATCAAAGGTGGCAGCAGGCACAGGGACAATGCCAACTGATATTAGTGGTCGGCTGCAGCGGAAAAAGCTGTTAAAGGAGTATTACAGCACTGAGAGGTTGGTCAACCAGCCAACCAATGGCCTGCACAAACCTATCTCTCTGGATGGATTGAAAGCTGCTGATTCTTCCTCTGTTGCGTCTTCCTCTTCTTCCTCCACTGAAGACGCAGACCTGCAAGTGTTGGTACATGTACAGAAGCTGCTTAGTGTGCAAGCAAGCCATAGCCAGTATGTGTTCCTGCTGAAACTACAGCAAAAACTAAACTCACTGCAGCGCACTTTACAGCAGGACCTGCAGCAGCATGGCTTGGCACAGACAGGTACTGGACGAACACTTGGTGCATGTGTGGGTCTCCTGGTGAGCAGTGCTGAGGTTGCACTGCTGCTCAAGCCGGTGCCCACAGCTGAAATAGATAACAGCCCTCTGGGCTCTGAGCTCTCGCCATCAGGTAGCAGAGCTACGCTGGAGGTTGGCAGTGAGGCGGGAGACAACGCAGTCTGTCCTTTGGAGCAGCTGCTATGTGTAGACACAGGAAACCAGACCCAGAGTGCGCCTCCTCTCCTGCCTTTTTCTGCATCCTCACAAACTGAGAAGAAAAGTTCCATTGAAGAGAAAAATGCATGGTCAGGCCCAGAGGAGAGAAGAAACGGTGCAGACGGCTTCCAGGAGAGCAAGGAATTAAAACCAGAGTCTAAAATTCTGCAGAATGAGGTTTCCTTGGGTAGGTCTATGACGGTGGACCTCATGGCCGAGCCAGTCTCTAAAGACTGGAATGACAAGAGTCAGGGTGCCAGACTACCTCAGTCTATGTCCAGGTAATTTGTTCTTTTTTCAGAATCAAAACCTCAGATAGATTCTGATGTCCCTGTCTTTTTCGACTTATTAAAGTTTTTTTAAATAAATAATCACTTGGTCTTGTTCATTCAGATTAAGCAGTGACCAAACTTTTGTATAATTTAGTGAAATGTAAGTGTTCGTCATAAAAAAATTCCAACAATTACCGCTGTAAATTAAGTACAAGTGAACCGTTAATTCAGTTTGGATTAAAAACACAGCATGATTTCACAACCACAGAGAGAAAAATGTATTATAAAATAAAGGCATTTTAAGAATAGTGAGTTACATGCATACATGAGATACAAGAAAGTAATTATTAATGATAAAAATAGTTCTGGTTAGAGTCGATGTTCGATCAAGTCGTTTTGGATTGAGATGTTGACCTATATAAATATAGTACAACATAAAAAAGTAAAAAAGTATTTAATGCAATAAGTCTACATTTGTTAAAAATGTAAGACAGGCTCTTGATTATGTAAAGAGAATTGATGTTATTAGTTATGGCATGTTTTGTGTATACACACCTGCCACCTGAATCCGGCTGGGGGCCTCCAACAGCTGTTGAGTTAGAGTAGAAACCCGGCCCATAGTTGCACTTTTGCAAATTCACGTCTTTTCACTCAAGGTTTGTCCCCACCTGCCTCAGAGGTTCAAGGGTTAACAGTTTAATGCAGCAGCATCAAAACATGGGCCAAAACTCAAAACTAACAGGAAGGACAGGTACCTGGTGGAGAGGGTATAAAACATACAGAGTCATTGGTGTCCAGGGAAATCTGCCTAAATCTTCAAATTCATTGTCAGCCCTGCGTGACGGTCAGCTCTGCCTGGATAAGACAATGGATTAACTATTCTTTAGGGAGTTAGTACTGGGTTTAGAATTAGGATGAAATTAATCTATTGGATTTTTTGATTGTACCCATATTAAGCATGGCTTCAAGCTCCTCCTAAACCTTTATATGTTGAGTAATCAGTATTTTGGCTCTCGGTAAGCCACCCTGCCCCTCCAAGGACTGGTGTGCTATAAGATTAGTGTACCTAAAATAAGTGTATGACATTAGAGTGCTATGATATCAGGTGCGATCCCTGCTTCTGGGCCGTAGGGAGATGTTCTTCACAGCATTACCTGAGCTGCTTTTTTATGTTTTATCTTCCCCTAAGGAGAATAACTGTCCCCAGACCTACAGGGACTCCCTCTCTCTATGGATTTAAGAGGTTGAGGCATAGTTGTAATGCATCATTATATCCCCCAGTAACAAGCTTGCTCAGGGGCCCAGCGGTAGTAGCTTAGTGGTGCTGGGAATCGAACCCCAGTCTTCAAATTAGTAGACCACCTTAACGACTGCGCTACCTCTCCCCCCACCTCCGCTTCCACTGTTTGCTTTCATGTTGTGAAGTCTTACTGTTTACTCTTGTGTCGTGTTGTGGGAATCACTAGGAGTAACACAAAGAGATGCACCCATGCACTCTGTTCAACAAGGTCCATACCAGTTCTTACAAAGCGGATCTCAGTTACTGAAAGAAGACTTAAAACACCCAATTGAATCTTTAGAATAGCCGAATGAATCTTAATTCTACTCCTAAATACTTGGGCAGATATATCGATGAAATAGAAAGGCAGAGAGGCAGTTTTGGTACCAGGATTTGTGTCTTCTTTCTTTTCACCGTTACAGTCGACAATAGATGTTACAATAGATTGCTTCCCTGTCAGTAGTAATGAGTAGAATACTATTACACTATTAGAGTACTATTATTGTAGCCGTCTTCAAAATACTTGCCTGGACCACCACCAGATATCTCAAGGATGACCTGCTAATGGACCTGTGTCAGTTGTTTCAATGACTTAATTATGTGGTGTTCGTCTATCACATTTGCTTCAATATTGTTGTGATGGTTGTTCGGGCAGCACGGTGGCAAGAAGGTCCCAGGTTCATATCCCCAGCGGGAGTCCTTCCGTGTGTTCTCCGCCTGCTTGCGCGGGTTTACTCCGGGTATTCCGGTTTCCTGAGTGTGTGGATGTATGTGGTCCTGTGATTGACTGGCGACCTGTCCAGGGTGACCCCTACCTTTCGCCTAATGACAGCTGGGATAAACTCCAGCAGATCCCTGTAGCCCCGATTAGGAATAAGCGGGTATAGACGATGGATAGATGAATAGATGGATGGATGTTCTATAATACATGAAAGAGAGTGAGGTGTTGCGTATTTATTTCGTTTTTTTTTTCTACAGAATTCTGTATGTATTTTGTTCATGCTCTTCGATTATCCATAGATTTTTGTTACCTTGATGTTTAACACTGAATCCTGTGCACAGTGCGGACAGATGCTGATTCTTTCAGGAATATTCAGTGTATGATTCTCTTTCACTTTTCCAACCCTTGTTTAGTGTTTATGTCTGTGTGTGTTACAGTGGGCGCCTGATGAGAGACCGTTCCCATTCAACTTTTTCTGTGGCTTATAAGAACATGAAGAGTCCCTCACTGCAGTCTCTGGACAGCATCTCTATCGACAGCTCCTTATTGGGGGACTGTGATTCATACAGCCAGCTGGATCGAGGTAGCGTTCAGAATCTTAGCAACAGGGTCAACTGAGAAAAAAAAAACCACATTCAGATCACAAAATCATAAAATAAAAGTCTGCTGTTGTGAAGTAGTGGTGTGTTTCAGTGGGAATCCAGAGTGATGGCCACTAGGTGGTGGAATTGCATCATGAGTTATAAGTACAGTCGCACAGACAGATGTACATAGTCTATATTTACATAGTGTACATTTCTATTTTTGCCGCATAGCTTTATTTTATTATTATATGTTTGTGTTTTGATTTTTTTTGCATAGTTTTTGTACTTGTCCTGGCAAAGAAAGAATTTCATTGTAGAGGGAAACTTGAACTTTGAACTTGAAGAGTGTGGCATTCAACGTAAACGGAAAGACATGACGATTTTAGACCACGCGTTATGTAGATGTTGTGTGTGCACAGTGGTTATACCTTTCTTTTTCGCAAGAAAAAGGTCATTTCTCTTATAAAACTCAGATAAAAATCTGAAGATTAAAAAAAGCCCTTTGTCTAGTATGTGGTTGTAAAGAGAATATTAAAAGCTGCTACTTTCATGTCCATTACTTGTACATCCTGAATATGACCCAGAAACATGATGGCACAGGCTGGTGGGTCTTTTGTTTCTTATCTGACAATGTTTTATCATAAACCTTTTAAAGCTGTAAGAATCGGTGGCATTATCTATTTGTCCACATGACCTACCATTGAATGATGTGTTTGTAGATGATGTGTCCATCTCTGGATATAAAGCCGCTCCGAGTGAGCCAAGTGCTGCTGAGCAGGCCACTGAGGCGGTGGTCCGGGAAGGAGAAGATGCTCAGTCACCTGAAGCAACCAGTGCTACGTCCCAGAGTACTGACGAGCAGACCAAAGACCTGGTACTGCAATGTCTCGCTTTTCTACCTACTTTTTCTGGGCTTTGTGTTGTTGTTGCATGCCATATCTGTCTTTTTGACTCCCTTCCATTTACCCTTGCATATTATTACATTGTACTGTTTTCCCATCGTGCATAAACGCACAACTGCAGGTGTCTGTGCTGGTCCTGAAGGTGCACTCGCTGTGTTCCTCACTGAACGTAAGGGGTGATAACACTACTCTAGCTCTGGAGGTGGGGCAGGTCCGCACCAATCAGCTCGGCAATGTTAGTCTACGGCAGTATCTTAGCAACCACAGTCTCGGTAAGACCACATCAATAGGTTTTCTTTGTGTGTGTGTGTGTTTTTTAAGTCCTAATCGATCAGATTTTTTAAAAAAAAGTACATAATACTGTGCATCTGTTTAGGGTTTGTCTGTTCCACACCACTAATTAATGCTCAGAGCAGTGAAGGTATGATTGTGTTTGTTTTGTTTTGTGTGTGTGTGTGTGTGTGTGTTGGTTTGGTAATTATCACTGCTTCATCTTTGTGTGAGAAATACTTGAGTTTGTACCAGGACTGGATTTGGGTGCAGTTGTTTTCACATAAACTCATTGCTACTGAATCTGTAATTGATTGATTGATAAATCTATAAAATAGTAATATTAAGCATTCGGACACTTTCGCCCTCATTTTGACGTCAGAAACAATACTCACAAAAACCCAACAACATGGCGAGATCCAAAAAAACCTTAGACACATGATGCAATGAGTTTGTGTTTGCATTTATCATATTATATATATATATATATATATATATATATATATATCATATTATATTATATATATATATATATATATATATATATATATATATATACTATATATATATATATATATATATATATATATATATTATATATATATATATATATATATATATATATATATATATATATATATATATATATATATATATATATAATATATAATTCTGGATTGCTGCATCAATAAAAGTAATGTGATGTCCTAGAATCGGGGGATGGGTCCCTCTGGTGGCAGGGTAATGAGTCATCCCTGACAGATGTGCCAGAAGATTATTGTACATCTGCTCCCTGTCCTGAATGCAGCTGTGAATTTCTCCAGTTGCTACTTTAAAAACTCAGCAGATAATAAATTAATATGATCATTTTCTAGGGTGCCTAAACTTTTAAAACTGTATATGAATCTTCTGCTGCTGAAATGCCTTTTTTTTGCTGCCTTTTGGATATGTTTACTGTTTTCCATGCAGATGTTGGAAACCAAGGACACATTGGAAAGTTTTGAGAATTGTGAATAAGCCAGTCATCTGGTGCTTATCGTTTAAGGCACCTATGGGGCCGCCAGTCCGCTCATGTTGATTGCTTCTACAGTGTGACCTTTAAAAAATTCCTGATTTCCTACAGTCTTTAAACTGAAGTTCGTTTCCTCACAATGCACTGATATTAATGTTAAGTTTACAGGGTTAGTAATGTGGAGTTGACAGGATTTCAAGCAGTCCTTTAAGGACAGGAACAACCCACCAAAATGTTTTGCTGTCCGAGACTCACAAGATGATTGGTAGAACTATATGGAACTGAGGAAATGTGGTCTTGTTTACAGGTTCTTTTTGTAGAAATCTTAATCAGATCTTTGGTTTTAGTGTTTTTCAGTCAGATATGAAAAGGAAGTGGGGAAGTGGTGGCTTAGTGGCCAAGTCTTGGTCTGATACCAAAAAGACCAGGGTTCGATTCCCAGCACCACCAAGACACCACTGTGTCTTCACCCCCAATTGCTCAGTTGTATTAATGAGTTATAAATGAGCTTTGGATAAAAGTGTCTGCCAAATGCTGTAAATGTAAAGATAAGAGTGAACTTGCATCCTATGAAGTTCAACGCCCACCCAGTTGGACATGGGTTTTATAGTTCAACGTATTCCAAAACTGTGAGAGTTTTCCACACAGGGTAACAGATATTTGACTTTCTAGATCAACTTCATTTGTAAATCTTTCCGAGCACTTTATTGGCCGGTAGATGGTACGCATGCTGCAATATTCAAATCAAAGGACTTACAGTTTTAAGTGTTAATACTAGTCTATTTACAGTTTCACTTGTGTATCTCAGGCTCAGGCTCAGACCAGCAGCCCCACGGTAAGCAGCTGGATCCAGAGGTTCGACTCCGGCTGGAGAGCGGGCCGAACGCAGCTGCTCACTCTCCTCTGGCTGAACACAACGGCTTCCTGCAGTGTCAGCTGCAGTCCTTCAGCGCTGACTTCCTCATGACGTATCTGCGAAATCTCGCCACCTTCCTAGATGATGATTCCACCTCTCATGTGCTCCCAATGGAGATCACGATCCGAGACACACGCATTAACCTGAAGGTATGTGTTACTATCACAGAGATCTGCTTTTGTTAGAAAAGTTGCAGGTGCACAGTACCTCTGATGATTCTGTGTGCTGCAGGACGATGGTCGCCGGGAGAGCCCTTCAGAGCAGGAACCCACCCCCATGTGCCTGCATATTCACAATCTTCTGGTGCTGCGCAGAGATGATGGCTCCTTCCACATTGGAGGTTACATTTATTTATTTACAAACAGTTTGGTGTAAAGTTAAGCTGATCACCTAAGAGTTTATGGTCTTTCTAAGTCACAGGGGCGGTGCTGCCTTTGTCCTCATTCTTTTTCTTCTCTTTTTTCCATATACTGTATGTGCATGTTGCTATTTTTATTGTAATAAAATTTGTATATTCCTGTTTGTTCGTTCCTCATATTGACCAATTTCCTGCTTCTGACTCTCGCTCTATAGTAAAAGATGCTGCACAGGTAGAGCCTCAAACGCTGGAGCCTGTTCCTGACAGCAGCCATGTTTCTGCTTCTGAAGTGTGTGGAGCAGTAACCAAGAAGCCAAAAGACACCCAGACTGAACCTCTGTCACCCACAAACCCCTTTACCACCAGCAAAGAAAAGGTACAGAGCAAGAAACCATTTTGTTTGTTTAAATGTACCTGAGATCTCAAATAATTTCTAAAATCCTACAACAGTACAGAAATATTAAAAACAGAGCAAACAATGTCTAGCCATAGTGTTTTGTTATATAATGCACATTCACTCCACTGCTGTATCTGGTTAGGGTTATGATCCCTTCTTTAATCTTTGTGCCGAATGAAACTATTGCTTTGACTCATCAAACTGCAGCTTCGGTTTGACTAAAACACACCCAGAAGAATCTTTTGCTGTTTGTTGAATCACAGACTGCAGCCAGGAAGTAATGTTAAAAGTTTGTCTTTTAACCCATAGCCAAGCACAATATCCAGCTAACGTTTAGATCCTGTCATTCTAAAGCCACATGCGGTGTGTATTCCGTACACAGGTGCTGATGGAGGAGAACGAATGTTTGAAATTGGAATTATCCAGAACCAAGATGGCGCTTGCGGAAGCCCAGATGGAGAAAGACTCGCTGTTGCACCAGATGAAGAACCTCAAGCTCAACCCAGGGGGCAGCAGTGGCTAGGCTTAGCGCTGTGCAGGACAAAATCTGTCCCTTCTCTTACTTCCTTTTATCTTTCTTTTACCTCTTCGTCTATTTTTACGCCGGACTGCCTATATTTCTTTGTTTTTTTTCAGCTTTGGGGATTCTGTGGAATCTCTTTGCTTACATGAGTGTTTGTGTGTACACGTTCTGCCCCTGGAGGTCTTCTCTTACATAGTGACTCAGAATGTCATATTTTGAAAAGAATGTCTTAAAAAAAAAAAAATCCAAAAGGCAATTTGCACAACACCGAGCTATATCTAACAAAATGTACATACGAATAGCAGTTTAGCTACTCGCAGATTGTGTTTGCGTGTACAGTCTAGATAAACACAGACGAATGTTTTGTAAAGAGGGTCAAATGACCCGGGTTTTTGTGTAATTGTGTGTGTGTGTAAATGGGTGAGTTTTTTTTTAATATTGTTTTATTACATGAAAAAAACTTTTTTTGACACGCGTCATTCCACGCACAGAAGAGTAACTTTCAGAACAGCAGATTGCACATAGATATCGAATACTAAGTGTCCGTAGCGTTGTGTGTTTAGAAGAAGGTACTTTGCTTAGCTTAGTAGTGTATTTTCGTTGTCAGTGTGTTTTTGCGATTATTAAAGATCTCTCTGCTGTGTGTGTGTGTATACTCATTACCGTTCATTGTGTTGTGGGACGTGTATTTTTTTTCTTATGATTGGTTTTTAATGAACTGAAGTGCTGCACAGTGTTTGCAGTTGCGGTGCTGCTCGAGTCTGGCTTATTCTCTGTCGAGGTTTTTTTTTTTCACAAGAAGCCCATTGTGTTTTAGTAGGATAATATTTCTAGCATTTCGAATCTTTACACTTGCCTGAGTTTTTTTTTTTTTTTTTTTTTTTTTTAAATGCTGAACTATTGCGCAGGTGTGACACAAACCAAATGTAGTTTAATTAAATCTATTGCTCAAGAGGTTGGTTTGGTTTTGTGTAGTTATGCTAAGAGGTTGTAAGTCCCATGTTCGTACATGCAGCAGTTTGTGCATTAGCGCTTATTAGTTTAGACCGAAACCATGACTTGTGCCCTTTTTTTCCCCACAGCCTGTCCTGAATCTGAACAGAATTTACACTACAACAAAAAAACTACAGACAAAAACAACATTAAAAACATATAATTTATTATGGAAAAGCTGCTGGTTTGTCTACAGTAAAGAATAAACACGGATCTCTCTAGAATGTGGCTGAATGTTCTTTAGAAAGAGAGATATATGCCTTTTCCTCTGTGATCAAACATGCAATAAGTACAATGTAAAAAAAAAAATTGCCAGATTTTGCATTTTTTAAAGTGAAAATAAAGAGTTTGTAGTGAGGCAATCAGGCTCTAGTGTCTTCTTTACTTTTAATCCATTGCTGTTTAAAAGGATCAGGTTGGGGTTTGGTTGCTATGTAGAAACGGGTCACAACATAACAGCAAACGCTTCATGACACGGACGGGAAATAAAAAAAACCAATGCGAAATAAAAAAAACCAATGCGAAATCTGAGATTCGTTAAAACTGAATATCAGCTGTAGGGCTGCAGGATGTTATCTGTTAAAAAGCCTGATCCTGTGAACAGACTGCTCATGGTTAAGGTGTTGGACTACCAAGATTGTGGGTTCGATTCCCAGCTCCACCAAGCCTCTGAGCAAGGCCCATGTAAGTCGCTCTGGATAAGGGTGTCCGCCAAATGCTGTAAATGTAAATGCTGGAAAATCCGAATAGCAGGGGATTCACTGTGTGATGCTCTGTGATGCACTGTGTCTAGTAAACTGTGTGATGGCAAGTATGAAGGAAACCAGGAGCTGCTGATTGTGTGTTTAATTCCCAGCATTGCCAGGCTGCCACTACTGGGCCCCTTAACCCCACCCCCTAACTGCTTAGTTGGATAGAACATAGGAATAAATGTAAGTCACTATGGATAAGTGGTATTGCAGTGCTTATGATGATCAATTCATAGCACCACCAAGTACCCACTGTTGGGCCCCTGAGCAAGGCTCTTAACCCTAACCACTCAGTCCTTTAAAAGAGATAAATGTAAGTCGCTCTGGATAGCAGTGTCTGCCAAATGCTGTAAATGATCAGATAATATAGAAAGTTTTGGTGATTTATTGTACCTCTAGTGGCCACACAAACAATCATCACATCTCCAATTGTGTTCAACTGTAGGTTTTTTCTCTTGTATGCATTTATGTTAATATAAACATATTGGAGATGTGGCAGCTCCATGATTAAGATGTTGGATGGCTTTATGAAGTCTCGGGGGTCAATTCCCAACACCATTGCTTCTAAGATCACAGCATCTCAGTGGCATCTTCCAGCACCTTGATTTGCCCCTGTGTTTAGGATTATTGTACGGTTGCATGACCTAATTTTAGCCCAGCTTAAGGTACGTGATAGATGGGCTCATATTTCTCTCTAGAAGATTTCAGTATATTAGTTATGAGGTGAAGTTATTAGCCTGTTTGACACGCTATGCTTGGTTTTAAATGCCTTTACCTTGATTTTATAGCTGTCTAAAAATGATGGTGCCAGAACAGTTGTGATTGGTCTTGTTGTCATATTCGTTTTGAAATAAATTGAATGAAACAATTGTTTATTAATATCTTTGGACTGAATTGTGAACTCTGGAAAGAGAAGTAATTTCCTGAAGGTTTTCCAACAGTCCTTCTCACTGTGAAAGTTTTGAAGATGACCTTTTAACCATCCCGGATTTGATGATCAGCAACAAATGCCAGATGGGCTGGTTTAAATATTTCAAAAACTGCTGATCTCCTGGAAATTCCTTCCACAACAGTCATAAGTGTTTACAGATTTGAACTCTTGGGGTTTAAATATGGATTACACTGGCATTACATCTGTCTGTGAAGCACAATTACGCCAGGAATGCATCTCTAATGGATCAAAACTACGAAAGTCCCTCTAGACATCAAACAGAAACCTGGTCTCAGATGGGTTTTCTAGCAGGAGAAAGAAACTAGACCTCTTTAGCTGAAACAAAATGGTTGAAATTATTGAAGCAGTCATCACAAAAACCGGCATTGTTCTCTCTGATACTACCTTAATTAACAGGATGACTGTTAATGTACAGTATATATTTGAAGCTGAGAATCTATAACGACCCTTTAGCTACTGAATGGCCTAGAAACTACCAGCATTTACAACACAACCAACTAGCAAACCCATAACAACCACCTCAAATGGACCTACAGTATCAATAATATAACACTCTGGCAATGGACTGGAATACCGTAGGACCTGCCTAGCAACAAACTAGCAACCACCATTAATTGCATACAAACCACTTACCAAGTCCCAAATGTTGTAAATCGCCCTAGGAAAACCAGTAGAGGGCGAGGAGACTTGGAAGTATGTTGCAAGAATCTTTTTTATTGAAGATTTAGAACAGACTGCAGCATTTCTGGGGTCATCGATGTCTCTTTTAATAAAAGACAAACCTCTCGTTCTTATACACATTTTGGAGGCTGTTCTATCAAGTTATGCTAATGTTAAAGCTTTAGATCTTTTGTTAAGACTGCAGACTTCTCAACTTAGTTACCTACTCCAGACCTCCCGACTTTGCCACCTACTTCAGACCTCCCGACTTCATTATGTACTCCAGACTTCCCGACTCCCTTTCGTTAACAAAGTTACCTTGATATGTTGGAACCGAGACCATGTTAGCACAATTTGATTGTCAAATGCTTACCCAAAAATATGTTTTCCCACACAAATGACCAGCTGTGATACAAAACCAACTGCCTTCCAATAAAACCCACCTGAAATACTACAATGCTGACCACCTAGTATTGCCTATAACAAGCAGTTGAATGCCACAGCAACAATCTAGCAATATACTAGCAACCACCAGGCAACCTAATCAAGATTGAGGCACAGCAGAAATTCCTTCTGAGGTCATGCTAGATGTCCTTTCTTCTTGGCATGATGTAGATACACACCAAAGCACTTTGAAATGTTGGCAGTGTTACACAAATCTGTCTCTAGTGTTTACACAGACTGATGCAAAAACAATAGACGTGTGTGAATAGAGGTTAAATCACCTTGCAGTTAAAAAAGATTGTTTGTCTGAGCTTACCCAAAACTGGACTGCTCAACAGCGGAAAAGCACCAGGTGATTTTTAATACGCCTGATAGACTCAGTTTCCTGTTCTTGGCTGACAGGAGTGGAACCACAGAATGCCACAGCAACCATCTATAAACACTGGAAAACTACTGTATAACAACTATCTCGTAACAGCCTATAGCAATCACCTGGACTGCTATAACAACAATCCAGTACACAAGATCAACACCAAAGTGAACAAATAACTGCCAAAGTAACCACATAGCAACATGCTTAAAACCATGTGGAAAACCTTCCAAATTACTTTGCATAATCCTGATAATCACCTGGAATCTAATAGCAACCAACTAAAATAAAATAGCATCTACCTAGTGAAACGCTAGCAACCAACTTATATGCCAAAGCCAACACTTAGCAACATTTAATATAATTCAATGTCATTAGTTTTAACTATAGACCATGGGTTATAGGGCAGACTCTGTCCTGGAGGTCCTGCAGACTTCAGCTTCAAATTCCCATTAAACACCTGCCTGTAAATTTTAAGTATATCTAGCAAGACCTTGATTAGCTAGTTAGTTCAGGTGTATTTGATTAAGATTGGAGCGAAACTCTGCCGGAGACCGGCCCTCTAGGACCGAGTTTGGTGACCCCTACAATAGACATTGTCTAAAAGCAGCTTTCCAAAAAAACATAGTTTATATTTAAAGAATACAAATTGTAAAATTAAATTTATCTTTATTTTCAATTAGCCCGAGGTAACAGTGCTATGAAAAAAGGGGAGGAACCAGAGGAACCAGACTGAAGGGGAAACCCGTCCTCATCAGGGTCTGCCTACCAGGAGTGATTTCTCAACTTATAAATCAGTTACAGCTTTACTACTAATGTATTTTTGCTGACGCATCAAATGTCCAATGAGCAGAAGACCGACCACTGCATCTCAGAGTCTCCACATGTCCATCCTCAGCCAACTGATGAGACTTCTGATGAGACTTCAACCAGAAATACAGCATCAGCATGTCCAAAGACATGGCAAGTAATTTGAGCTCTGGAGCAGTATGTACAGCTTGGCAGAGAGTGACAGATCCATATGAGCAACTATCTGAATGGGGGAAGTGGTAGCTCAGTAGTTGAAATATTGGACTGCTATGTTAATTCCTGTCCCCACCGAGCTGCCGCTGCTGGGCCCCTGAGCCAGACCCATAATGCTCAGTTAGAAAGAAAATAAAAGAATGGAAATATGAGTGCACCACTGGAAAAGTGGTGCCTTGCAAGTGTCAACTACCTGGAATAGTCAGGATAGAACCACCTTAGCATTCGTTTAGCAATCACTCAGCGACAAAAGAATAGAAACTAACAACTTATAATTGTATTAGATTTAAAACTTAATGTTATACCCAAAGATATTTTTAAACTTTTCTATTGTTAAACATTTTAGCTTTATGGTCTTATAGGGGTTCTGTCCAACCAACAGCATAGTTTATTCTAAAGTGGGTGTCTTTAGGATTTAATTGGTAAGACTGCTAATGCTGCTCATATGTGGTGGACTAATACTTTTTTTCCTCTTCCAATTTGGTTTCTTGGACATGTTTATGCTCATCAATAGTATATTAAAAAATGAGGCTCCCAGGATCAATTCAAACCCTGTTTCTTTGGCTTTAGTTTTAAGCATCGCTGCATCTCAGGACACTGATAAAGGGAACCATTAAAAAAAGAGGTTACGTTGAAAATTAAGATGTTCCGTAAATTAGAGATGATTCCTGATCCGTATTTTAGATCATTTTTAAATATGTCATTTTTTTCTATTACATTTAAAGCCAGGTGAAGCCCAGATATCAAGATCCTGTGGTATTTTTGTGATGATAATGATGATCTGCACAGGACAGTGTTCTCTGTGGACTGGAACAAATATGGCAGTGTTCACAATCAATCTCTCCTGCTTCTTTGTCCTCAGATAAAGACTGCTGTTAGATTCTCCCTGGACAAAAAGCGCTCAGTTTATAAGCAGACAAGACAAATAAATGTCGGTCTGTCTGCAGCTATGATGTAGTTTATACCAAATAGCCAATAGTTCTTTAACAGGGTTTTGTTATTGTGTGTATGTGCAGGACAAAGAAAAGGAGTGGGGTTTGAAAAAGAGCTGGCACACATGAGCAGGTTCTCACTCCCTCTTGGCAAAGACTGGAGCGCAGTGAATCCATCCAACACCCTGTGGGCCTACAGCTGCCTCTTTCTGTCTGTCTTGTTCTGTCTGCCTCTTTCTGTCTGTCTCATTCTTTCTGCCTCTCTCTGTCTGCCTCTTTCCATCTATCTTGTCCTGTCTGTCTCATTCTTTGTCTGCCTCTTTCTGTCTTGTTCTGTCTGTCTCTTTTTGTCAGTCAGTCTCTCTCTCTCTCTCTCTTTTATCTACCAGTGAAAGAAAGCTGTCCTCAGTTATACAGGAAGTGATGCTGAGAGCACATAACATCGAGGTGGAAGCTGAGCCAAGACAAATTCATACTGCCTTACGTTTGTGTGTGTGTGTGCGCGCACTCGCGTGTTCCCCTGGTTTTTCTCGCGGTATTTCATTAGTTTAACCCTTTCACCGCTTGACGTGCGTAAAATGCGCAAGCCCATTGTTTCTTCTTCTGGAAGTGAAGGGAAGCTTTGGAAAAGTTTCATAAGTGGTAGAAGCTACAGTATGTGTTCGAACAATGCGCCACGAGGGTCATTTCTTACACAGAAATAAACACGTAGGATACAGAATCTTTTGGCTGTGGGTGTCCTTTATTTCCACGCCCAATCGGAGCTCTCTCTCTCTCTCTCGCTCTCTCTCTCTCTCTTTCTCACACACACACACACACACACACACCATCATCCCTCTCGCTCTCACACACCACATCGCAAAGCCTGAGATGCGCGATGCTGGTACACACTGATCGCTGAGTTGTGTGCATGCGTTTGTTTGTGTTAGTCTTTATTCCAGCACATCCCGTCTAACCGGCCCGTCCGGAGGAAACAGCAGATGGGCGAGGATGGACTAACCGGAACACGGCGTCTCGCGAGTGTCCTACCGTCTGAACAGGACTGAGAGGATGATAAGCTTTAGGATTATGGTGATGTTCTCGTGCGGGTGAAATTGGGGTCTAGCCGTCGCTGTGGGTCTCGGATCACCTACTCGTCCTCCTCCTGCTCCCCTTCCCCCCTCTGCTCTGCCCCGATTTGATTGTGACAGCTCGGCTCGGGATGGGGAAGGAGCACGAGCTGCTGGAGGCGGCGCGCACCGGGAACGTGCTGCTGGTGGAGAAACTGCTGAGCGGCAAGCGCGGACTGCTGGGCTCCAGTTCCGGCTCCATGGCACTGCCCGGATTACTCAGGTACAGGAACAAAGCGGGCAAGTCCCCGGGTTTGATCATGTGCTGTCATGGGTTTGGAAACGGGATTCCGGTTTGGTGCTGGCGCTCGTGCACGTTATGGCCATATTAGGTATATGAATGGAGTAGTGCAGCTGCTCATGTTTTGCGATGTGTTGCATTACACACACACATGGCATCACAGCACAAAAAGCATTTACATGCTACACACACATTATATATTATACTCTCTCTCTCTCTCTCTCTCTCTCTCTCTCTCTCTCTCTCATGCAATAACAATAAAATTATAAATGAATCATTAGTAATAAATAAGTGAGAAATACCCAGACACACGAAACAGAGTCATCTGCTTCCTCTAGTGGATCAATTGGGACAGTAAACAAACCCGATCACAGCAACAACTAAAACAACAAACTTTTATCATTTGCTGTGTCCTGACCAGCCGAAACCAGTTTCCTCTCATCCAAAAGAGAGAGAAAGATAAACAGATTGAGCTTTTTTTCTTCATTTTTTTCTGATTCTCTAATTCAAATCTCGTTAGGACAAATAAAGAAAGAGCTTTGTGTGCTGATTTATAGTAACCCAACATAAAGAATTAACTTAGTGCGTGTGCGTGTGTGTGTGTGTGTGTGTAAGAAAGACACATCCTCATCTTCCCAGGCATTACCTCCTCAGATCTTACTATTGTCTGCTTAAAAGAGATCTCTCGTCTCTCCATCCAGTCGTCTGGTGATTGTACTCTGCTCATCAACAAGCTGGAGAGTTTTTTTTAGTAACAGATTCTGCCATTGCTGTCTGCTCTTTGTTCTCTGGTCTGATGTGGACTTCTGTTAGACTGAATACTGGATACTGAATGTGGTTGCCTCTTCTTCAGCACTCAGGCCCACTGGGTGGTCTATTTTCACATATCCTGTCTCTGTCTTACCCTGTTTCTTTCCTGCAAGAGTTTTTCTGTCTTGCTTCAAATTGGTGTGTGTGTGTGTGTGTATGAGAGAGAGAGAGAGAGAGAGAGAGAGAGAGAAGGGGTTGGTCAAAGGTCACATGCTGCTGCAATTTGATAGTATGTTTATGTATTGGTCTCACCTTAAAGGTTAGAAAAGATCATGTAGGAAATACCAAATCTATGAATCATTTTTATGGAAACTCACAGACACACACTGTTAAGGGTCTCACTGCACCACAGCTGACGTGCTGCCTGTCAATGTTCGGTGCCCTCGCAGTCCTAATAGATCGTCCTGTCAATAAAATGCGCTCGCGAGAGAGAGAATCTGCATGACTGCAGCCGTGTCTTGAATAAGTAACACTCATAACTCTCAAGCTGAGCTATCCAGTCATCACTTCAGCTTAACACACTCCACTAAAACACTGAGCACCGTGCTGCGAGTAACAGGAGCTGGTTGTGTAATAGGTAAATTGATTCCAACACTTTAGGAATATGGAATTGATGCAGATTATGGAGGTCCAAGTCAACTTTTAGGCACATATAGGTGCTATGATCAGGTGTCCGCAATGTATACACACAATTATGACCATGAGGTGTAGTTATATATATGTATATATAACTGTGAAGAATAAACAACGATCGACCTGCACTTTAATAGCATACACCATGACACAGAGGTTCTGTTATTCCAACATACACGTCATCCTATTATCGATTTAAAAGAGCAAAAGCACATCCCTGCCCTGTTCCGTCATCAGCAGCTAATATGGGCCTTGAGTGTTATGATAAATATTAATATAATGTCATCAATTTAAAAGCAATATTGAAATTCAAACACCAGAAACCTTAAAACCGGTAGTACAGTTTCAGCTGATTAGGTTATAAGTGCATTGGAGTTAGTTTTCTTAATGCACTTACATTAAAGAGCTGATATTAATGGAGCAGCTCCACAAAATTGAATCAGCTCTTAGGATCTCAACTTTAGCAGAAGTCGTGATCCGCACCAAGAGCACAACCTCCAGTGAAAGGCACATGCACTCTGTCCATGCACAGCGCTTTAAACGCAGCTGCTTACACACAAGTGTAACTAAGCACTTAGCATCTCATATCAAAATTAAATATCATCATGTCTGGGACTTTTTAGGAACACAAACCGGAGCAAACAACTATCCTAAATAAACAATAACAACATCAGTAACATCTATAATACTAAACTTTGGACATAATTACATATAAAAAGGCCGTAACAGATCATCTCCAATAATGTGCTATTTTCTAAATATTAAAAAAAAAAAATGATGTCATGGCATGATTTTGCGCTTTTTTTGTATTTACAGTATTGATACCTACCTGGACCTAGTACACCTACCTAGAGTTCTAAAGGTCTGGATTCCAAAGCAGGTTTATTAGCCAACTAGGCATCTGACTGAGCTACCAATCACAGCTGGTTTTGTTTAGCATCTTGTTCAAGGGTAAGAGAATGCAAGCATTGATCGGTCATTTAAGTGAGCAGATTTGCTTTAATGACATGCTTCTCTCTCTAAAAAACCTGTTTACTTCTCTCTCTAAAAAACGTATACGAATTTGAACTAAAACTTTAAATCATCTGAAAAGAAAAATAAGTAACATTGTTTATTTTATGGACATATGCTAAAATGCTAATTTTACTGTGGGAAAATTGGTTACTGAAAAACCTGACACTTACCTTACTACATGAACCGCTTTTTTCCACTGAGAGATGAAATAGGGAGAGAGCGACAAACAGAAAGAGACCGAAAGAACGAGAAAGACAGTACGAGACAGACAGGAAGAGACAGACAGAACGAGACAGACAGTACAAGGCAAATAGAATCAGACAGACAGAAAGAGACAGATTGAGACAGATAGAACGAGACTGAGAGAAAGAGACAGACAAAAAGTGGCAGAACGAACGAGACAGACCAGAACGAGACAGATAGAACGAGACAGATAGAACTGTCTGGTTTCAGGTCTTTGGAAACACACCATACAGTATATTAAACCCGCCTGGGGTTAAGGGCCTTGCTCAGAGGCCCAGCAGTAGTAGCAGCTTGGTGGGAATCAAACCTACAATCTGCTGATTAGCAGTCCTACCCTAAACCACTGAGCTACCATTTTTTGTGCATTGCTGAGTATTTGCACAATATACAAAATATGAACCGTAGTTTTGTCCTTTGTAAATTTCCTGAACCTATTTGCGGACATGTATCCAGTTTCTGCAGTTTAAATGCATGCTCTTGGACATGTACCTTTAATATTACGAGCATGTGTTATCCATGTGTTTTCCACAACACAGTCTGGTTTGGATCATCCCGCCAGAACTGAACTGGATTCGTTTTCTCTAAACTCTGGAGGGCTGTTATAATGTAAAGCGGTGTCTACCTTTATAGACTTTTTTTACTTAACATATAGCTGCTTTGGCAGTAGCAGATAAACTGCATTGGTGTTATATTCTTGGAAACACCAGTATACCTTAGTCCATAATGAGAAACAGCTACAGAATTTCCAATCATGTGATTATGGAGTATGTATGTTTTAGATTTTACTTTTACTTTTTACTGTTAGTATCTAATGATGTCTCTCCAAGCTTTTACTTGTAATAGTTTTTAGTAAGTATAATATCCTCTGAACAGCTTGCCTTCCATTATAGAAGTCTTCTTGATTTTCTGCTGCCACATACAACTAGATTAAAAGGGTCTTTTCCAACTAGCTTTTGTTTAATTAGCCTAGCATTTGCATATTTACATTTACAGAATTTAGCAGACACTCATATCCAGAGCGACGTTAAAAAGTGCTTCGAGTCATGTCATTGAACAGCTCAATACTGGTACAGTACATTAGATCACAAATCAAAATGTAACAACCACAAGAACTGTTGAAAAGCATCATGGTGCCGGAACAAAAAACAGTCTTGAGGCAGACCTACGTAGGGGATAGTGGGACTAGTCAAGTGGTACTTGTGGATCTGAGGAAGCGCGGTGTGATGTGAGGAGTGATGAGTGCTTGGAGGTAGGAAGATGCTGCTCTGTTTTTGGCTTTGTGTTGAATGTGCAGCTACTGGGAGTCAGTGGAGGGAGCGCAATAGTGGGGTGGTGTGAACATTTGCTGAGGTGAAAAAACAACTCTGAACAAAAAAACAACATCTGAATCATCTGCAGAGGATGTGTTGCAGTAGTTTAGAGAAATTACAGGAGACTGCGCAAGCAACTGAGTAGCCTGAGGACATAGGAATAGTCAGATCCTCCTGATGTTATGGAGAATAAACCTGCAGGATCGTGTCAAGTTAGCGTTTAAATGTGGGTTTCTTTGTTTTTTCAGAATGTTTGATCTAATTGGCTAGGATAAACCAGATATACAATATATAAACTATTGTGTCATATATATGTGCACCCCTGACCATAATATCACCCCCATTTGTACTAGATAAACATCCTATTCTCTATCTATTCCTCCTGTCTTAACTGTTATAATGCATTTTAACCTCCTCTTCTGTGAAGTTTTCCACTAGATTGTGTTGTGTTATTGTGTGGATTAGTGTTGATTCAGCTACAATAGTGTTAATGAGATCAGACACTAATGTTGGATGAGGAGGTCTGGGGTTCAGTCAGTGTTCCAGTTCATCCTAAAGGTGTTCAGTGGAGTTGAGTCAGAGTCAGGATTCTGTACAGGACACGCCAGTTCTTCCACTCCAACCAGAACACATCATGTCTTCATGGAGATCAGGGACTTTGTGTACAGGGACAATTGTCATGCTGGAAAGTCTCATTCTAATTACAGTCAGATTTTTGCCTGCACCTTCGGAGTATTTTGGAAAGGAACAACATATGGCAGGTGTCCTAATACTTTTGTAAGTCTACAGATCAGCTTGTGTGACTTATACATTAAAGTTAATGGTGCAATTTGTCAGGACATTTTTTTCTTTTTTCTTTATTTAACTATAAGACTAACAAAATAATAGATAATACATCCTTCATTTCTGTCTTTGTCTCATAGACAACTGCGCCCTTAAGCATGTTCCTTAAAATGGCCATTAACAGCTTAGTTAAAGAAATATAAATGTAAATATAGTGGACAGTAGTGACTTACTAGTTTTTTTGCAAAACAAGTGTATTTGCAACATATGCCACTGCTAAATTAGGAGAAGTCAATAAAGCGAAAACATGCATTCAGCGTCTGCCCTGTGCTCTGCAGCAGACTCAAGAAAGGCTAATAAGATTGTGCAAACTGTCTAGTGTCTATATGTACACATACACACGCACGTGTTGGTTATTATGCCAGATCATAGCAAAAAAGCACTGACCATCAGGATCTCTAGTCCTGAAAGCAATTGGACGAATGGAAAGAGGACGAAAAGCATAAAATAGGCTATTTATTAAGAGAGTAGACAGCAGAAGAGGAGGTGGGGGTGCCAGTGTCAGAGTTCACCTATGAGGAGTGTGTATGTGTGTGTGTGTGTGTGTGTGGCTTGTGGCGTGTGTGTGTGTAAGAGAGAGAGAGAAATGGTGCTGGAGCTATTTAGTAAATAGGCACTTTCCTCATTCAGGAAGTCTGGTTTGGCTCCTGTTCTCACCAGCTGAGCATGAGAACCAAGCTTAAACACACATCGCATCTGCCGTATCTCAACAGCTAACAGTGCTCCGAACATTAACTAATATTCTTTACTGAATCAGCTGGGTCCATTTGGCAATTATATTATATGAACTGTGTGCACACAGTAAGCAAGATGTATACGGGCTGCATTTGTGAGCTAAAAGTTAAAACTTGAATTTACGTCCTATGTAAATTCAGTAAAAAGTACTCACAAAACAGTAGTACTTACAGATTTAACAAACTGACATGTCTATATTGAATTTTTTTTAGCATTTGGCAGACATCCTTATCCAGGCTGACTTACATTTGTCTTTCTAAAATAACTGAGCAAACAGAGATTAAGGGCTTTGCTTAGGGGCCAAGCCGTGGCAACTCGGATGTGCTGGAAATCGAAACTCCGATCTTCTAATTAGCAGTCCAACCCCCTAACCACTGCATTACCCCATCTATATTTTCCAAAAATATGCAGATACACAGTATAACTCATATGAAAAGGTGCTGCTGTGCTGTGTTTTCTTGTTTATGTTGTGTAAAAGAATATTGATTTATTGCCACTCGCTGAACTCGGAGGAACTCCTAGTTGA
This sequence comes from Bagarius yarrelli, assembly GCA_005784505.1. NCBI lineage: Eukaryota > Metazoa > Chordata > Actinopteri > Siluriformes > Sisoridae > Bagarius > Bagarius yarrelli. Next base: position 15,297,905 of record VCAZ01000001.1, on the reverse strand, counting down.
GGGGGTGTTTTCTTGGCCTTTTTCTAGCCAAATGTCAGAAAGACATTAAAACCCGGTTATTTGATGTAACTTTGATGTTATATCTCACTATGAGGATGTCCCCTTTAATGACACCATGTCTCCCAACTATGGCAGCAATTAGGCAGTCCATGCATATAATCCACAGCCACCTGCTGCCTTGTCATTCTTTTCGTATGTCTTTTCTATGTGGGACAGGCAAGAAGGGCAACGTTGTGAGATACTTCACTTCATGTTATCAGAGAACTTTTATAATTTTTTTTTCTGTATATTTCCGTTTCCATTTGCTGTCGAAGCAGACTAAACCTGATGCTGATCCAGCTCCCACTAAGAGGTTAATGCAGATCAGTCCAGCTGGGCTCTCTAAAAGCAAGCACCAAGCCAAAGCAATGTAGCTTCTTCTCCTCCGCCCCAGTGAAAAGGGGCTTCCCTGTTCATAATTCCTGGAATGCATGGAGTTACAGAGGTTTGTGCTGCCCCACATTATCAGCTTCCTCGCTAACTCGTGAAGCTTGTGAGAGGGTATGTACGCTGTTACCATTGTATTGCCGATTCCGACTAGAAAATGGTGATCCTTGAGAAATTGCATAAAATGTCTCAGACCTGGAAACGCTGTCATTAGCTCTAGAAAATTTATGCTCTCTTCTTTAATTGCCAGAGACCGATCTCCTCTCACTGTTCTGGTCTAGAACATGACTCTCCAGCCCATGAGGGGTGCATCCATTGTCACCACTTTTTTGGACATGCACCCTGTCCTGTAAAAAATTATGCAGCTCTTCAATGATGGAGAGCTTTTTTTTTTTCTCATTTTGGTAAGATGCCATGTGACACTGCTCACTTCTAAAATTCTGAAAATAATCCCAGGGGAACTACTGCCAATTTTGAGTTTAAAAAAACACAGCACCCGAAGACTTAATCTGAGCGAGAGTGTCTACCCCTAAAAAAGGGATATGCAGCTCTGAAATGCCACAGTGTGCTTGTCTGACAGAAAAGCTCGAAATGTCACTAAATTTAACCAGATAGCTTATCTCCTGTGACGGGGTTAGACAGCTCTTTGTTTGGTTTATTCTAAAACCTATGATCCACCAGAGTCTCCGTATCAACCTCTGCTTGGTGCAGAGATGGTGCGGGCGCAAGGTATTATCAAGGTAAGACAAGACTCTGACTCTCAGACCCTTAGCAGAGTCAGGGCTCTCTTTACACATTTGGTGTAGATGCTTAGAGCCAGGCTAGTGGAAATTTTTCGCATATTCATATGCTGTATTCTGATATGCAACTGATAGGACCTAGTACCTACTGATAGTACCTACAGACCCCCAATATGTCAACCCATGTGAAACAAAGAAAGATTGATACAGAATGCAGCATTTATTTACAGAAGTTAAAGGAAAAGCTGGACGCTTAATTTAGGGGGCACAGGTCGCCGTGTTAAATGAATACAACTGGCAAACCATCCAAACATTCAGAAAAATACAAGAAGTTGTCTGATGAAGAGCGGGTAAAAGAGTCGGATGCTTTGCTGGCTAAAATGCAAAACCAACACAGATTTTTTAATGAAACTTCACGCCTCCAGGAATGCAGCTGCTAAGACAAGTTATGTCATATCGCACAAAATTACTAGAAACAATAAACCTTTTTAATAGCGTATTTATTAAAGAGTACTTGGTGGACTCTGCAGGGCCGTATGTCCAGATAATCCACCTATCCACCTCAGACCTTCAGCCAGATTTTAGTGCACTTGTTAAAGCCCAGAACAGACGTTGTTTCTTACGTTGATGTTTCTTACTGAAATAGATTAGTGAACAAAAAGACATCCAAAGCATTTATTGCCTCTAACTAACTTACCTCTAACTAACTAAACAACTATTCAGTATTTCTAAGTTCTGAGTCTGTGTTAAAAATAAAATGACAAGCTTGATGTAATTATTGTTCTCCTGTTTGTGACTTGTATTTCTGGCAATTTTATACCTTTATTCTAATAGAATATCCTTATTCTTTAGATTACTAGTAACATAATGAAAATGTACTGCTCTTTACAGGTGAAGAAAATTTATATTAAACATAGTTTATTGTTGTGTTCGGCCCTTGAACACAGCTCATGTTTTTCATGTGGCCTTTTGAGAAAAAAAATTGCCCACCCCTGTTGTAGGCAGTCATGTACTGATTGTTCGGTATCTATGCACTGAATCACATATGCGCATTATCATCAGCTCATCGATTCTTTAATAGGACGTGTTTTATAGAAACAGTTTTATGGTTCAGTGTACTGTGATCAGATTACTGCTGCTAGAGAACCAGAATTGCTTAATTGCTGGTTAGTATCCGGCACACTGGACCAGTCTATCAGCTGCACTGCTCATGCTTATTAGTTCACTTATCAAAACAATTCAGTCACTGTACCGTTGGAGTCACTGATTAACTCCAGAATATTCATTATTTTTAAGTCAGATAGAATGTCAGGCACGTAAGTAAGTAAAAAGTAAATAAATTAAGTATTTTGTAGATTAGTGTTTATTTGAGAGCCGGTCATCACTACGCTTGAGATTGGAGACTACAGTTTCTTAAAGTTGTTACTTGAACCGGTAGATGCATTACAATTAGTCAGTGGTTGATCCGCTGAAGTAGTGATTTGATAAACAGTTTTTATATTTCTGTGTGTAATGATTTTCAGTCTGAAAGTGCTAACAACATGTACAAAATGTCCACATTCTTAGAGTTATCACATTATCTAATCACAGAGTTATGGATTACATGGATCAACCTGAATTTCAAGATCCATACCAAGATCCAGCAGGTCATTTATATTAATATAAAATATTAAGCAGTTTGTCAAACTTTTAATTGTTGCAATCAAGTATATTTATTTCCCATTATAAACACTTCTTTTAGTTAATACTAGTAAAATAACACATCATATTTATAATATTTTATTAAAAGCATGTTAATAGTAGGCCTATAAATAGTTACAAAAGGTAAAATTAATGCTCCAAATGAGTCGTTTATTATCATAGTATAGTCATAGTATAGTATATAATATAGAATTATGCTGTATTGTAACAAATTAAATGTAAAATAAGACTGTTTAACTGACCTAACGTGTAATAGTAACAAATTAATATGAAAAACAATAAATATCAAACAGTAAATAGTGTCTACTGTTATTAGCAATTTGTAATTTTCCTCAGAAAAATTATAAGTGTGCTGTCTTCTCTATTAATTGTACATTTCCATCTATCTATCTATCTATCTATCTATCTATCTATCTATCTATCTATCTATCTATCTATCTATCTATCTATCTATCTATCTATCTATCTATCTATCTATCTATCTATCTATCTATCTATCTATCTATCTATCTATCTATCTATCTATCTATCTATCTATCTATCTATCTATCTATCTATCTATCTATCTATCTATCTACAGTGTCCTGAAACATTTTGTCACCTTACAACCACAAACTTTAATGTATTTTATTGAGACTTTATGTGGGTTCCTTGGTCTTCATGACCACCTTTACAAAAAAGGTGTGTTTATACAGAGACTAAATTACACACAGGTGTACTCTATAAACTAGGTGAAAACAAAATCTAGGTGACTTCTGAAAGCAATTGATTGCACTGGATTTTATTTAGGGGTATCAGAGCACAGGTGGGGGGTAAATACAAATGCACGTCACACTTTTCTGATTTTTATTTGCTTACAATTAAAAAAAAAACAAAACCCATATATTATTTTACATGTTTCAGCCACTTTGTGTTAGTCTATAACATAAAATCTCAATAAAAAAACTATGTAAGTTTGTGGTTGTAATGTGGGAAAATGTGAAAAGTTCATGGGGTATGAATACTTTTTCAGTGCACTGTATCTATCTAGCATCTGTGTTTACAGTAATGTCAGCAGCCAGTGCAGAGAAAGGAACCGAAGAGCTTTACCTCTCACCTTTTTACATCTATTACTCTCACATGCTGTCTGTCCTTCCTCTACTCTGTCTTTTGTGGTCTCTTCAGCTGTCCGCCTCCTCCTGTTTCCTCTGTGACTAATACACACACTGATCCTATTAAACACAGCTTTTGTTACGTCCGGCCTTAATCCTATCATCAAATATATAATGTTTGTGTTTGGCTGATGTGTGCACAATGTTTAGGTTGTCTGGCTACATTGTGAGTAAGTCTGTGTGTGTATGTAGAGATGACATACGACGGTTTCCGTTAGGACTGTGTGCTTTTCCGGTGCATCATCATACAGACAGTTTTTTATTAATGTTGGTGTTAAAGATAATGAAGATACAGTCATCACTTTTCAGGCTAGTGCACACACACATACACATTTGTATTTCTGAGAAATTCTTTCCACTAGAATAACCTTTAATAAATCAAATTAACATTACATTAAAACCTTTTAGTTTTTCCCTGCTCTTTAAAAATAATCAATAAATCTATTAAAAAAAATTATATACAGAATAGCTCACATGCTAACAGTCAATTAACCCATAGACATTTAATATGTTGTGTTCCCTTTTTTAGAAATAACGATGAGGTTTCATTTTAATATTCACACTTCAAGATGTGTCAGGAAACAATTCAAATGCAGTGTTACACAGGGAACCTAAGAAAAACACCTCTGACTCTCAGTGATCTGTGTCTACCAGTTTACAATATTAAAAATCTGAAATATTTTGTCCTTTGTATGAATGAATTGCATAAAAATGGTTTAGTCTGGGCAGCATGGTGGCTTAGTGGATAGCACGGTTGCCTCACAGCAAAAAGGCCTGGGTTTGATTCTCAAGGTTTACTACATGTTCTCCTGTTTCCTTCCACAGCCCAAAAACATGTATTGTTTTAGGTTAATTGAGTGTGAGTGTTTGGCCCTGTGATAGACTGGCGACCTGTCCAGGGTGTACCCCTCCTGCCTTTCACGCTTTCAGATATAGCTGGGATAGACTCCAGCAGTTCCCTGTGACCCCAAATTAGGGAATAAGCAGGTATAAAAAATGGATGGTTTAGTCCGTTAAGTATGGATTCTTCTTCTTCTCCTTTCGGCTGTTCCCTTTTAGGGGTCGCCGCAGCGAATCATCCACCTAACCCTTTTCTCTACATCCTCTTCACTCACACCCACTAACTTCATGTCCTCGTTTAACACATCCAAATACCTCCTCTTTGGTCGTCCTCTTTGCCTTCTGCCTGGTAGCTTCATTTCTAACTGTTCTGTTTAAATTAAGACCAAAGCGGTAGCTCCGTGTTTATGATGTTGTACTGTTGGCTATAAGATAGTGGGTTTAATTTTTACTGTTACTAATGGGTTCTAATGGGCAAGACCATCAACCATCAACTGTGCAATTAAAAAAACATCATCTACAATCAGATTTAAATGTATTATTAGTTCTAAAGTACAGATATTTATCATATAGACATGTATTGCCTTTAATAGAAGTGGCACTTTTGTTCGATTTTTGCTCCTCCTAGCCACTTTAGTTAGCTTATCTTCTGTATACAACAACCAGACCAGTGTCTAAGGCGTTGTGTAAATATTGCCTGCGCTGCTACTCGAAATTGTGTGAAATCTTTTTGTGGCTCTTGTAATAAACCACATAGAGATGAGAAAACCATGAGACACCCAGTTAGAAGAGAAGTTTCCCATAACTTAAGCTAGTTTGGGTAATGTTTTGAATAAAACATTCAAATGAGATGTTTAAAAAATGTTTTTTTAATGTTAAGTGTAAACAAAGATATCACATTTTTTAGGTAGCATTAAACAATATTCTTATTAAAACATTGGCACAAAGTTTCATGCTAACAACTAAAGAACGTTTCTCTTAGGCACATTAGGAGAGTCGGAGATACCAGAATGTTTTTTATAAAATGTTCTCATGATGTAATGTGTTCAGAAATATAACATTTTAACTGCATTATTTCAGGAATGTTTAAGAAAGTTGTCTAGGTAACAGATTATACAATATTCTTAATAAAATGTTAGCATGATATAGCTTGATAACAAATTAAGAACATTTTCTTATCCACATTTAGAAAAGCATTAAAAGGATATAATTGCGTTCTAAGGTACCAAAATGATTTTTATTCAATGTGCTGTTGATGTGTTAACAAAACTATAACATTTTAACTGCATCATTTTGAGGAAGTTTTGATGATGTGGTTCATTTTACCAAAGAAATAATGTTCTTTCTCCCACATAGGAAACCATTATGACATCATCGAGGCCTGAGATGCCAGAATCATGCATACTTTGTGAGGCCCCAAAAATTTGGTTTCATAAAAATCATCAAAAGTCAATGTGATGTCACTCTGCATAGGACAGATTCAATGACGTCTAAACAGATCTGTTGAGCGGGCATAAATGTTTGTGTATTCGCAAACCACACACCGAAGTAGCGAAGCCTGACTTACCGTAGCTGAATGCTTGCCTTTGTACTTCCTGGTTGATCACATCACCCCGCCCGTGACTTGCTGTGCTCATAACGCATCACTTCGCAGTCACGCAGGAAGTGTTCCCATAGCATTTTGAAACAGCTCGATTTCCCGAAAGGGAAACCAAAAATAAACTTCCTGTGAAAAACTTTATTAGAACGCTAAGGAATAATGATCTAGAAATGTTTTTCACTAAATATTTTTAAAAATACTATTAGAAAATGTTCTGTTTTTAAAGAGATTGAATACATTCTGGGAATAAAAGACTTTTAAAGAACCCTAGAAAATATTGTTCTACACATTTTTTTGAATATTTAAAAAAAATGTTAGCTCGTCTTTTAGTAGAACATTCTGAGAACCAAAAAAACTACCTGCTGATAGCATTATAAGAGCACTAGTCTGGTAATCTTATTAAAGCAGTTTTAGAACCAAACATTTATATCTGGGCGCAATGATCCTATTATTTTCTGATCTACACATGTGCGCTGTAAATGTGAAGCACCTGACTAACAAGGGGCAGGATGTTAGTTTTCCTGTGCTGAACAGTGACTCAGCAGTTACACTCTGCCTCAAACAGAACACATGCTAACATTCTTAAATGAAATTCTTACAGTGTTCCTTGTTCCATGTTTCAGACTTAGAGCAAGCTCTAAAACCCCATAGCTAAAGACGCAGTACAATAGAGTGTTGTTATTGTGCGTCTTTATGAACTTACTCAGATAATAAGTCCTTAATTTATATTATATAAACAAAAAGGATTGGGACACCTAAGCATCACATCCATCCAGCATTTTGAACATCCTATTCCAAATGTAGTCTCACACTACCTTCTATAATAACCTACAGTTTTTCACTAGATTGTGTTATGTGTCTGTTGGGTGAGGAGGTCTGGGGTTCAGTCAGTCTCATACTAGACAGTTTGGGCATCTGTAACTTCCCATATGTATATTTCACCCAGTGGTTCTTATGATGTTTGTGATATTTAAGCATAAGAATAAAAACACGCTGCATTTTATTGTTTTAAACACACATTTATGGCATTTGGCAGATGCCCTTATCCAAAGTGATAAAAATAAATGTCCAACTGAGCAGTTAAGGGTTAAGGGCCTTGTTTAGGGGCTCAACAGTGTTAGCTTGGTAGTCTTTAGACTTAAACACATAAGCATCAATTCAAAACTTTATCGACTTTTCTTCACTGTCTATCCTTGAGGAAATTGCCCTCTTGATGAGCTCTTGTATGTACGTGGGATTGATCTTCTATCAGTACAGTTAAATGTGTGTAGAATAACTAATATGCATGTCCTGATTAACGGCATAAAGTCATATTTGATAATAGCTCATAGTGCCTCTATTATTGGGATATTACACTAGATTGGGTTCTATCATTTCTAAGAACAACTACTGTAATCATTGTTTTTCAGAGGACTCTTTTTTAAAATCTGCACAAGATTAAACAATTCTGTTTGTATTTACACTTTCACTCCAACACCCCATAGTTTCAAATCCCTAGGGTTACCCAGAAGTAGAGAGTTTTTCTATGGGCTTTTCAAGATTTCTTTCTCGTATCGATATACCTCTACTGCTGGATTTCTGTGATGTCTAATCTGATAGAAACATAAAACTAAATGGATTCGGATTGGAGTAAAGTGGATTAAATTGGAGAGGATTGGAGATGTGCTGATGCTCTCTAAGATCATGTCAGTATATAAACTCTTTAACTTTGGACAACTTTATGTTTAGAAAATGGAGGTGAACCTTAATTTTAAGACACAACTCCACTTATTATTTTGGGAATAGTCTTCTGATGACCTTGATATCTTCCCAAAACACTTCCGTTTCTGAATACATTTCTGGTATTTTGCGGATGTTCTTACCTAGAACAACTTGCATTTATCTTATGTTATTTTATCTAACTAAGCAGTTGAAGGTTGAGGGCCTAGAAGTGGTAGCTTGGCGGTGCTGGAAATTGAACCTACAACCCGAAAGTGTAAGAGTTTCTTTCCACAAGCCATCAGGCTCCTCAACACCAAGTCACACACTCAATATAAATCGGTGTTTACTGCTCCAGAGACTCACTTTAATGCTGTTTGCACAACAATCTTTGCTGCTATTACTTATTTGCACAATTCTCCATCTGCACATCTTTAATAATCTGGTCGGTGCTATTTAATGTACTTAAGAGTGTTTTGTCTGTTTTGTAGCGTCTGGTGTAATGTTTGTATTGTTTACTTGCACAGTCTGTCTTGTACTGTTTGCACCAGGTTGCACACATGCACTTTATGTTGCTTAGACACTTATTCTCTAGTCATTAGCTCTGTGTTGTTCTTCTGCTCAGTGGCTCTTTATTGTTTTGTGTAATTCTGTGTTGGTTTATGAAGCTCCATGGTCCTAGAGAAACATTGTTTCATTTCAAAATGGCAATAAATTTAATTCAATTTCATTTGTATAGCGCTTTTTACAATGGCTATTGTCTCAAAGCAGCATTACACAATGAAATATACTTTTACAATGGAAATAAAATAGAAATAAGTTTATCCTTGATTGTCCCTGATGAGCAAGCCGAGGGGATGGTGGCAAAGAAAAACTCCCTGAGATGGTAATAGGAAGAAAGGTTAAGAGGAACCAGACTCAACAAAGAACCCATCCTCTGGGTGATAAACAGATAGCAGGAATTTTGCAGTCACACTTTGTGTGTAAGCAACTGAAGTCATAAGTCCTCAGAAAAAAGCTGGAGCATTTTTCATTGGTAGAGTGAAAGTGTCCTCGGTCACCTTAGCAATGTGACGATCATCAACCGAAGGCGGGTCACCAGGAAAGGTTAGAAAGGTCCAGAGTGAAGAGGCGGTTTTGATCACAGACACCTCAGGTGTGGTATATGTAGCACGACAGAGAGAGGGAGAAGAAGTGAGAGAGAAGAAAGAAAGAAAGAAAGAAAGAAAGGAAGAAAGGAAGAGAGAAAGAGAAAACAGTTAAGTATGGTTACAGTTACAGTGTATGTGGATGTACACTTGGTGTAGAGTACAAGCATGGAGATTAACTATGACAGCATAACTAAAAGGAGAAAGATAAACAATAAAGTTGATACTTGACTTATTTATTGACAATTTTCTGATCAGCAGGTAAATGCCTTAGCCATAGCGCTACAACTTCTCTTACATTTTATAGTTACAACCATCCCAAAGGTCACCACCGTATAATAAGAGGTTTGTACTATTTCGAATATTTCTGTGAAAAGTTCAGATGATCAGATTCCAGGTTTAGCCTCAGACATGAATTTAAAGTGCTCTTGACCTCTGAAGCAGTTGCTCTGGTCTGGAGTGTAAGATGGAAGAGCTTGTGAGAGCTAATAGTCAGAGAAACAGTGAGAGCACACAGAAGAAAAGAGTACTGGACCTTCTTCACTCCCCTCATCCTGTCTTTCATCTCAAAGATTCTACAGGGCAATGCAGATTCTGAGCTGCTGACACAGCAATCCTGTGCTCTGATCCCTGAAATAGGGCACAGCAGTGTGTGTGTCTGTGTGTGAAAGCAGGCCGTCTTCTACAGCTACATGAACAAGATGACATTCTGAAAACTCAGTATGCAATCCACTAAAATCCCCCCTCCCCCCCCACCTTGGGCTGCTTCTGGCCAAGCTACAATCTCACCTTAAACCACACTGATATCACATTAAACTACACTAGTATCACACTAAACTTTACTAAAATCACATTAAATTACACTGATATCCATGAAACCACACTGATATCAAACTAAACTACACTGCTGTGACCATAAACTACACTGATATCACATTTAACTACAATAATATTACACTTAACTACATTATGACACTATGACACTGATATCAGATTAAATTTCAGTGATATTACACTAAACTACACTATCACATTAAACTACAATGATATCAGATTAAACTACACTATGACACTAAACTGCACTTATCACAGTAAATTGATACATAATAATTGATACACTACACGGCTATCACAATAAACTACGCCGCTATTACAATGAACTACACTGATATCACATTAAACTACACTGATATCACAAAAAACTACACCGCTATTACAATAACATACACTGATATCACATTAAACTGCACTGATATCACAATAAACTTCACTAATATCACAATAAACTACACTGATATCACAATAGCCTACATTGCTATCACAACAAACTACACTGATATAACACATTAAACTACACTGATATCGCATTGCACTATATTGATATTACACTAAACTACACTGATCACATTAATTGTGAATTGTATTTTTCTGTTCTTTAAGTATTTGCTCTCCCTTACTACCACAAATTGCCTCTTGACGAGATGAGCAACTTCCTGATAATCACACCCTACACAAAGCCTCAATTGCCCTTGCACTTAGGGCTGTAATTAACGCACTATGTGTGTGTGTGTGGGGGGGGCATGCACGTGTCTCTTTGTATTAGTGTGTCTATATTTTTGTGTGTATGACTCTATACGTGTGTATATATCTGTGTGTTTGTAGTTCACTCACTTATTCAGACACACTAGCTCACTAACAGCTCTGTACTTTTCTCCACTGCTGGTGTTCCAGCTGAAAACTCCACTTATTACCTGCATAAATCACAACATGCTTGCTGTAATTGGACGGTATCTGAACTGCAGAGGGTCATGGGTTCAAATCCAAGCACCACCAAGTCACCACTTAGGGGCACCTTAACAAAATTTCTAACCCTGAACTACTGCTGGATAAAAAATAAATGTAAGTCGCTCTGGATAAGAGCATCTGCCAAAAATTATAACATGCAAGGCTTGGTGGAGCTGGGAATCAAATCGACAATCTTTGGATTGGTAAACCAACACCTTAACCATGAGCCACCACTTTGGTGCAGTCCACCATGTAATAAACCAGCGTTCCTAAAGGATTATGGAGCTACATACAACACAGACCAAAAGCATCATGTGTATGACACACACTGCACTACAGAGCAGCGGCCTCTAGTACACAGTCCGATAGCTGAGTAGAGTAAAAATGACATGCGGCTTGTCTGTACTAGATCTGTACCTGGTCAATGTCCATGTAATGTAAAAAAAAGTCAAGCTGAAAACAAGACAGGCAACATGTGGCTACTGTGTGCTACTGTCACCCTGGATGAGATAAAATAAATATAGAATAAATATAGAAAGATGACAGAATCATGGCATGTTAAGGTGTGGGACTGCTAACAGCAGGATTGTGGATTCAATTTCCAGCACCACCACCAAGCTGTTACTGATGGACCCCTGAGCAAGGCCCTTAACCCTTAACTGCTCAGTTAAACAAATAGGATAAATTTAAGTTGCTTTTAATAAGAGTGTAAATGTAGATGTACACACAATGATGTAATAAGGCAGACCCATGAGGAATCTCCGAGATACTTATAAACACAGTCCAGTATTAAAATTGGTAAGACAGATAAAAATGGAGATCGAAATAAATATAAAAAAGCTCTAAACCTCAGCAAAGACACACATACGAGTCGACTAGAACAAATAAATGTTTATTTACTTAATAAACAGGACTAAAATCAAAAACAGGCTTGCGCACTGTGTTTGAGTTCAGTACACTAATTAATATGTTAATTACAAAATGAATCATTCCCTGATTCAGTCCTGGAAGCAAATACTGCGTCTGTGTGGGTATGATAACACACACTATGTAAATAATACAGTCATCTAATAATTATGTTGTCACAGTTGGTTGGGTGGATTTTCATTTATTTAAATGTCTGAGAAATCTGGTGTGTCTTCTCTGCAGATTGATGGGCTGATTGTACGTCTCCCATTTTCTGGTTTTGTCTGCAAAATCAAAAATGATGAGGAGTAGAATAGCTTTTTTAGAATAGGCTTTTTTTAAAACTAGAAAATCAGTTGCCTGTGAGAGATCAGATGGCTGGTGCGAGAAAGTCTTAAGGCAGCACCTCTGAAAGTATCACCTCAATTAACCTGAATGAAGATGGGCATGGCTCATTCAGTGAGTTTTAAACCATTGTAAGTAAAATATTGTGTGATTATTGAACACAGCATCATTAGATTTGTGTCAGATAATTCCCAGTGTGATGGCATTAATGTTCCTCAACATCTCTAATCCATCCAACATCATCGGCTGCTGCTAAATTGCAAGATAATGTAGATGTTCCCCTTGGTTTACTTGATGGAAGTCAAATCAAGGCAAGTTAATTAGGTCAATTTTATGTTTGTTGTTTTGCCACATGTTTCTGTTCAGATAAAACAGGTGTATTTATCCAGAAAGTAAATTACACACAGGTGGACTCTATTTACTAATTAGGTAACTTCTGAAGGAAATTAATTGCACTGGATTTTGTTTGGGGGGTATCAGAGTACAGAGAGGGTGAATACAAAAGCATGCCACACTTTTTTATTTGCTTAAAAGTTTGAAAACCATGTAAGAAATGTCTGTCTAATCAGAATGTTCGTCCATAAACTGACATCCAGTGGCCTTGTAATTTTGTACAGGTTTAATAGCTTATGTAGCTTGGGTATCTTTACAAATTAATTCAACTAGAGCAGCGGTGTGTAACTGGGTACTATTTTTATCTTTGGTATTATAGTACTGTTACTAACTGTACTATTAACTTTTCTCAGGGGTGAATGACACATGATGTATTGTAGTAATGTTGTCTCTGGTCATCTAGTGTGTTCAGGAGGTATAGCATTGGACAGCTATTTGCATAAAGGGCAGGATGAACGCTTTTGTTGCTATTAGGAACCCTGATTTTCCAGGTATCAGTCCAATACCTTAACCACTGTGTTACCACCTCCCCAGGCTACAGTTTGCAATATGTCCCACTGCACCTTTAAATGTATAAATAAATCTACATTCTTTGAAATAGAAGCAAAAGTTTCCATAATCTTGTCTCAGAAAAAATATGTAAATCCTTGTCCTCTTGACCTCAGCTGTATTTCTTAAAAACACACACAAAAAAAGAGATTATTCCTCTTTGGACTGGATGGTCTGCTGAATTAGATGACTTATTTTCATGTGGTTCTATTTTTAATCAGTGTTCTGGCCAATTGGAAGGACTTGGTCTGTTATAAATAAGTACTGTTTGTTTTTGTTTGGAAAGGAGGCACAAATTCTCACAAAACTGGTACACAAACTTTATAGGCAGAATGCTAATGTCTGCTACACAGCATTTACACAGAAGACCGATGTGAAGAGAAAATGCAGATTGACCATGTCTAATTAACATCTCACGATAAATAAAGATGCCAATTGTGTTTAATGATAATGTTTTATTCAGGAATGAAGTGATGCACCTCTTTAGCTCTTTCTCATGCTTTTCTCTTGTTTTTCGTGTTTTTTTTTTAAATGGGTCCTGTCATTTGTGGGAGAGTGATTCTGATTGCTCTCTATCTGATAATGCTTGGGGAAACAGTCACTTTCAGTGTGTTTGTGTGTGTGTGTGTGTGTGTGTGTGTATGGAAATGATTGCACTTGACCCCCTTTTCAACAGCAAATGCTAGTAATTATGTCATGACAGCACAGTTGGGTTTCTCTATATATTTCTGTTAGACTGGGTGATGTTATGTAACTTGATTAGTGATTTCATTTGATTGACAGTGATTTAGCTCTCTGGTGTTGGTCCAAAGATGTGTTTACAAAAAAAGGTTATTTTGGACAGAGAGCGGTCGATAAAAGAGCCAAATATAGTCATGACTCTCTGTGTGTATGTGTGTGTGTTGTGAATACAGCTTCATTACTGCACGGAGACTCGTAGAGAGTTATTGTGCACCCCATAAACAGTCATTACTGAACGTCTGTAGCGTCTCCATGAAAAACAGCTCACGACCGACACAGTTCCTGTATGTGTTCCCAAATTACTTCCAGTACCCCACTGGGTGCCATGAAGATTTGTAAAGGTTTTAACATTTTAGTTTTAGTTGAAAATTTGATCTGGCAAGACGACAGACGACCTCTGGCTCTCAACCCCCGTTCATCTGAGGCGTCTTACTGTAAGGTATTACTTGGTATCTATTCACTGTGGGATCTTCATCCATGTGTTAGTCATATTTTAGATGAAGAGCCTTTTGGAAAAATATTTAGAAAGAAACCTTTACACTTCCTAAACAACTTCCTGGTTTGTATACACAACGCAGCACTGCAACGGGAGAGCAACATTCCCGCAATGCCTGAGTTACAGAAATCAGAGCACTGTCTCACAATGCTTCATATGCAGATGTTTCCAGAGGCTGATAGTGTAATGACAGATTTCCAATCACCTCAGTAATTTTCTGACTGTTTACCTAAGATTTTTATATTTTGCCATTTTGTTAAGTATGGCTCAAATGGATAAGGTGCTGAGACCAGAAAGACCTGGGTTCAAGCCCCACCACCACCAGCCAGCCACTGTTGGGTCCTTGAGCAAGACCCTTAACCCTTCCTGCCCCAGGGGCGCTGTATCATAGCTGACCCTGCGCTCTGACCCCCAACTTACTAAGATGGGATATGCGATAAAAAAATTTCACTCCACTGTAAAAAGTATATGTGACAAAATAAGGGCATTTACGTGTTTAAATGTAAATTTAAAGTAATAATGTTAAAGTGTGAAGAAGGCTGTATGGTTTTTCTGTATGGTTGCAACTCTAGCGCTTACTCTTTCTCAATAGGAAAAGAATAGAAGAATTAAATCACATAATCAAGGACTAATAAACGTAATGGTATTTTCTGTGACAAAGCTTTTACTTTGTATTTTGGAAGCTGTTTCCAGTGTCCTTGCTCTATTATAAATCATACACACTGATATATACACACCGATAGAAATCTGCTTCTTATTATGGGATATTTTTCAAGACAGACGTCTCTGAGGCATTTGTAGTCTTATTAATGTCATAAGAAGTGGTGGCTTAGTGGTTAAGGTGTTGGACTGATACCAGATATACTGGGGTTCGCTTCCCAGCACCAACAAGTTACCACTGTTGGGCCCCTGAGCAAGGCCCTGAACCCCCAATTTCTCAGTTGTATAAAAAAGAAAAATGTAAGTTGCTTTGGATTAGGGCATCTGCCAATTGCTGTAATAAAAGACAGAGAGAGGCTGGTGAGGGGCCGAGTAATTACCTGTGTTTTTTTTATAAAAGTAAAACAGGAACCAGGTTGTCTAATGTTTTGCAACTATAAATGCAGAACAGGAATAATGTGATAGAAAGAAATGTTAACACATAAAATGATTCTTTTTCCTTCAGCATATGTTTTTGCTGTTCACATGTTAACTATTTAATCCATCACGAAACTTGTAACCGGTGCATTCATGCATTTACAGAGTAACGCGTCCTCCTTGGGAGGCCAACTGCTGTCCCCAGGTTACTACAACTTTCTTTCTTAGTCCTAACAGAAGTGTTGTATACTGAAGTGCCATTTCTAAATTGTCCATTGTGTGTGTGTGTGTGTGCGGCGTGTGTGTGCATGCGTTCACATGTTAACTATTTAATGCAACTGGTGCATTCATGCATTTTTACGCCTTACACATGAAGTAAACCCTGGACTAAATCAGCAACCAGAGACATACCAGTTTTCTCGTGAGCGTTATTAGCAGCACAGGTATAAGAGCAATGTGTGTGCAGGGCAGTAGCTCCTCAGCTGCTGTGTGGCTCTGATGTGGGCTGGTTTGATGGGCAGTTTTTGTAAGCGACTTTGATAATCTAAATATGAACCATTGTTGGACAAGTTTCACACACACACACACACACCACTGCTGTAACACTAAAGAGTGTTTATTTTAGTGTTAATTATTTCAGTAATTGTGTAGAATTGCTCTGAACTTTATGTGTCCTAAAAATGTTGCATCTACTTATGTTTGGTGTAGAAGACACACTGGAAAAAAAACACATTGGATCATGAACAGTGTGTTACTTGTTTGTAACAGTGTGACCTACATATTAGATGTTTATATTTGTAAAACTTCCCTGTTAGGTCGGGTTTCTATTTAAAAAAAATGTTTTTTTATTATTATGTATTTGCTTGAAATAAACATGGTGTAACCCAAAATAAAAAGATATTTTTTTAGGTCTGCACAATATATCGAAATGATCAAAATATCGTGATATTGAAAAATCACTCAGATTTAATACTACAAATAATAATGTATTGGCAAAGTTTTAGCTTGCACGTACACACATAAACACATCAAAAACACACACACTGATACACACGGTGCACACATACTCACACACCAATCCGCACCCCACCACACACATAAAATTACACACCAGTAAACATATACAGTACAATTACACATCAGTACACACTCCAACACACACCGTGCACTGAGAAACAACCACACACCAATACACACTTCATTACAGACATACAATTACACACCAATTACACACACCCCAGCATGCACAATGCACATGTACTCACACAGCAACACATACCCTATTACATGCGTACAGTTACACACCAATTATATATACCTCCTAACACACACAGCGCACACAGATAGCGAGCTAATAAGCCTGAGTCACTCGCAGCTGCTACCAACGATGCAGTGACAAAATGAAGAAACTCACACCTGAGGGAGTATTTGGGTTTTAAAAGAAATGACCACATGCAAATGTAGAAGATATAAATCTTGTGAGTGGCAGAGGAAAGAGGAAACACTGCAAATCTTTACAGTCCCTCTAAACCAAACACAATTTTTATCAGTTCCGCTTGGCAAAAAAATCTTTTAACACTGGTGAATGTATTGCAACATCAGAGGATGAAGGAAGAAGCCCCAGGCAAAATGAATAGATGTGGCCCTCCTAAAAGATTATTTAGTATATATATATTTAGTAAATAGAAAAAGTAGTCAAAACACATGAAATAG